>CM055757.1:3320075-3327402 GCA_029465975.1 Dallia pectoralis | reverse complement strand
AGAACCAGGCTGTAAACATGTTTTTTTCTGCTGTAAAGTTGATCATTTTAACATGGGGGAGATACAGATTTGACTCACTTCTGCAGCCAGCCTCAAGCGGACAGTCAATGAATTGAAGTTTAACTCACTTCCTTATTGGTTTCAGGACAGAGACGGGAAGGTTTCCACTTGGGTCGCACGGAGCACTTTTTTAACCTGGATGGGAGTGGTTAAAATTTAAAATTAAACAGGTTGCAGTTAGGACTAGTAAAGATTGTTCTAAAGTAAATAAGCAGAAACAGCAGGACATCACTAGTGAAATTAACACCGTAACAAGGCTGAATTATCCTTGGAAGAGCATATTAATCTGAATGCTCTTCAGTCCCAGTTAGACAATATGTATTTGGTGAAAGCAAAGGGAGCATTCATACGTTCAAGGGCTCGATGGATTGAGGAAGGGGGAAAAAACTCAAACTAAAAAGAAAATTCAAAAGTTGCTAATCAATGATGTGATTATAGAAGATTCTGAACATGTAAACGAGGAGATACGAATCTTTTATAGTAATTTATATAAGTCATGCTTTTCCAGAGAACAATGTATTTTGTTTTTTGAAAAAGTAAAGGAATTTAATGATAAGATTGACGATAGTTTTAGGCAACATATGGAAGATGACCTTAACATTGAAGAGTTAGATAGAGCTATTATGCAAATGTCTAATGGAAATTCTCCAGGACTTGACGGTTTAACTGTGGAGTTTTATAAGCTTTTCTGGAAAGATGTCAGAGAGCTGCTCTATATGGCCTTCTTGGAATGTATTTCAGATGGTAATCTCTCTCCCACCATGAAACAAGGACTTATTACTCTTATACCAAAGCCCAACAAAGATAAACTTTCCTTGGATAATTGGAGACCGATAACATTATTATGTAATGATTACAAATCATTGGCTCATGTTTATGCAAACCGATTGAATGAGGGTTTGTCACAAATAGTCAGTGAATGCCAATCAGCATTTTTTAAGGGCAGGAATATACATAATCATGTCTGATTGGTATTAGATTTGATTGATTATCGGGATTTAGTTGATACTGATGGTTTTGTGTTGTTTCTAGACTTCTACAAGCCTTTTGATAAGCACTCATTTTTAACGAGACACTCAGTTTTCTGGGTTTTGGCGAGAAGTTTTGTAAAGTAATTAAAATGTTCTACACTGATGTATCTAGCTCTGTATCTCTGAACCCCGGAATTACCCCCAGATTTAAGGTGTTACGGGGCATTCGGCAAGGATGCCCGATATCTCCAAAATTATTTATTTTGGCCACCCAATTATTAACAATACTCATTAGCAACAATCCTGAGATTCAAGGTATCACAATTTTTGATAAGGAGTTTAAAATCAGTCAGTTTGCGGATGATACTTCAGTTTTCTTAAAAGATAAGTCCATGGTAGATATGACCCTTAAAACTGTCTCTTTTTTTCTACAGCTTCAGGACTCACCCTTAATATTAAGAAATGTGAATTGCTTCCCATTCATACATGCTCAGAGACCACTATCTCCTCAATCAGAGTTGAGCCTGTAGCAAAATATTTAGGGATAATAATGTCTAAGAATGCTATTAGAAGAGAAGACGACAATATTGCTAATCGGATAACTGACATGAAGAAATATCTGAGTCATTGGTTAACCAGAGACCTTACTATTTTTGGCAGAAGTTCTTTCTAAAGCTGTAGGTATTTCTAAAGTAATTTATCCATGCCATGCCATGTATGTTTCCCCCAATAATATTAGAAAAGCTAATTCCATTATTTTTCAATTTTTATGGGAGAATAAGACTCATTACATTAAAAGATCACAGCTGGTTAAGGACTATGATAAAGGTGGTATTAAAGCATTAGAATTTGAATCAATGATTGGAACGTTTAAGATTAAGTGGTTAACAGCCTGTTTGACTCAGGGAAATTCAATGTGGTTTCATATACCGAGGTCATTGTTCGGGAAAATAGGTGGGCTTGAGTTTCTTTTAAAATGTGATTTTGAGGTTAACAAGGTCCCTGTTAAGCTTTCAAATTTCCACAAACAGGTTCTTCAATACTGGAAGATGATATTTACCCATAATTGTTCTCCACATGGATCAACTTTGTGGAACAACAGAGTGATAACAATCAACAGAAAGTCTCTATTTAAGAGGGATTGGTATGAGAAGGGCATTGTGTTTGTTAGCGATTTGTTGGACCATAGTGGTGACTTTTTGGACTATATGGCCTTTGAAGATAAATTTAATTTGCAGTGTACTTGTAAAGAGTTTAGTAAGATTTGTAAAGCAATACCTCCTCCCTTGCTTCAGTTGATCAAAAACACTTTGATGTACTCTAGAGTTGAATCTGTGTTACCAAATTTAGAGATTGAGGGTTTCAGCTTAAGGGAAGTCAAGTGTAATAACAGATTTATAAATGCGGCTCTGAAATCAAAGGTGTTTCATGACTACAATAGAGGGAGGTATGCACAAGTAACTGATGTGCAAAATTTGATTGAGTTGCAGAGGTCACATTCTAAATTCATGAAATGGCCTATTTCTCCTAAGGTCGAAGAAACTCATTTTAATCCATAATGTTTATCCAGTTGCCAAATTTCTTAGAGATCGATTTAAATTTGAAGTGAACCCCTGTGCATTTTGTAATACAGCTGACGAAACATTGGCACACTTGTTCTTCTCTTGCCCGTTATCCAGAAGATTTTGGTTAGATTTGAATAATTGTCTATCACTAAAAATTAATGACATTCCGACTTTTGCCCTTTCTCATATCTTCCTTTATATAGACAATTTGGACTCATCTGTCTCTGACATGATTAATATGATCATTCTTATGGGTAAATACCATATTTATTGTAGTAAATGGAGAGATGGCAAGCCCTCCTTTGTATGTTTTTTAAATGACTTCAAACAGTTCTTTTTATCTCTTAAAAAAATATATTCAAGTAATCTAGCACAAAAGATATGTAAAGACATTTCATGCTTTTTACTGTTTTGATTGCCCCTCTGTATTTCCCACTCTCAATGTTGTAGCTGCCTATTGTCTATGCCTGATTGTTATTATTTATGGTCTTTAACACTAAGTTTTACTTACCACCTTAAGAATCCCCTTTTATTTAATTTTTTCTATTTTTCAAGATGTTCTTAACTGAAGTTATGTATATTATTTACAAGTGATGTTTGTTATGATGTTCGATTAAAAATGTTCAATAAAAAAAAAACTTTTTTTAACCTGGAGGGACACGATCTCATATGCAGTCTGACCTCTAGAGGTTAGGAGGGGTACTGTCCCGTAGTGTCTCAGGTGCAGTCTGACCTCTAGAGGTTAGGAGGGGTACTGTCCCGTAGTGTCTCAGGTGCAGTCTGACCTCTAGAGATTGGAAGGGGTACTATATGAAATATGCTGTTAATTTAAGTTTGCGTTAAATGTCTGCCAGAAATACCCCTTTCATGATACGCTAAGATCAAGGGTTTAGTCCTTCCATCCAACAGAATATGTTACTTGAACAACTTTGACGAAGAGCCCTGAAACCACAGGTCTACATTTACAAATTTAACAAAAGACACGCGTAATATTGTAAAAAGTTTCTTTAATGTTATCATTACATCACACGGTGGAGATAGTCCTCCAGCAGACGTTACCTAGGAGATCAATACCTCCTTGATAATACTAAACAATAAAGCCCAGTGCTCCAGAGAAAGTGGAAACAGAGAAATAATAATGGTTTCTGGATTTTGATAGTTCCTGTGACAAAAACGGCCCCTATTTCCAAATCTCAGAAAGACCTCACAAAAGCATACATTTAAGGTTGTAGCTCCGAACAAACTCCCCAAATTCAATAGAGACAGTTGAGAAATCCAGACAGCCTAGTAGCTCTAGCAATGGAATTATATCTTTAATGACCAAGAACGTTTTTGCAATTGAACTTGACTTTATTTCCTCGCTTAGGGCACCGCCTGGCTGGCAAATATCTCACAAAGAGAAAACAATGGCTGCAGAGCAGGGCTTACAAGCAGACCAACGTCTCTCCACATTAATAAAAACATGGGCGTGTCTCTGAGTGGGCTGTCTGGGTTCCTGCATCTCAGACGGTGGGAAGATTCAGGAGATCTGGTACAAACTACAACACTACAAATGTGCACGGCTGGGATTTGTTGGGGACTAGAACTGAGACATCGTCCAAAAGGGGTGAACGACGCAGGGAAAAGGATCAGGGTTAGTCAGCCTCCCCATAACCAGTTCAGAAACACTCTAGACTGGGATACCCATGCAGCAAGTCAGGGTGCGGTATGACAATCAGCCCAACACACACACACACACACACACACACCAGGAGCGGTGTGACAATCAGTCCAACACACACACACGGAGCGATATGACAATCAGTCCAACACACACACACACACACACACACACACACACACACACACCAAAAGCTGTGGTTCTTCACTGAGGAGCAGAGGATGGTACAGGCGGGTTGCAGGATGTAGAGGGTTGGAGGGGGGTTAAAGATGGTGGATGGGGTTGGATACATTAGATCAGCAAGAATAATAGAGGAACCCCTGGGCCCCAACAGCAATAGTACAAGATAGACGTAGGACTTTGGTGGTACTGTAGCAGTACTGTAGCAGTACTAGTCTTTACTTCCCCAGGCCAATCTTCTTGGCCTCTGTCTCGTAGATCAACAGCCTCCACATTTTAACAATAAACACCTCGGCTTCCTCATCCAGAACCTGGAGGACCACACATGTCATCAGTTAGCTGTCTGGATGCCCACACTAATAACTGTCCATAATGCAGAAACTATCAGGCATGAAAACGGGACAGGGGTGAAAAAGGTGAGAAGGATATTACCCCTATAGGGGGGTCCGGGGGCATGCTCCCCCATATTACCCCTATAGGGGGGGTGCGGGGGCATGCTCACCCATATTACCCCTATAGGGGGTCCGGGGGGCATGCTCCCCCATATTACCCCTATAGGGGGGTGCGGGGGCACGCTCCCCCATATTACCCCTATAGGTGGGTGCGGGGGCACGCTCCCCCATATTACCCCTATAGGTGGGTGCGGGGGCACGCTCCCCATATTACCCCCCATATTACCCCTATAGGTGGGTGCGGGGGCACGCTCCCCCATATTACCCCTATAGGGGGGTGCGGGGGCACGCTCCCCCATATTACCCCTATAGGGGGGTGCGGGGGCATGCTCACCCATATTACCCCTATAGGGGGGTGCGGGGCCTTGCTCCCCCATATTACCCCTATAGGGGGGTCCGGGGGCATGCTCCCCCATATTACCCCTATAGGGGGGTGCGGGGGCATGCTCCCCCATATTACCCCTATAGGGGGGTCCGGGGCCTTGCTCCCCCATATTACCCCTATAGGGGGGTCCGGGGGCATGCTCCCCCATATTACCCCTATAGGGGGGTGCGGGGGCATACTCCCCCATATTACCCCTATAGGGGGTGCAGGGGCATGCTCCCCCATATTACCCCTATAGGGGGGTCCGGGGGCATGCTCCCCCATATTACCCCTATAGGGGGTGCGGGGGCATGCTCCCCCGGACGAAAATTTCAAATATTCCACATGTGAAAAACCTTTAACTAGAGAATATAAAGTAAATTGAGGTTTCCAAGTGATTTCACGAAAAAAAAATGATTTTTACAATTTTTTATGTTTAGTAAACATCTCTTACACGATTTTCTTGAAAAAAACAAAGCAGTGCAAAATGTGGGTGTCCTCTATAAAACAATCTGAAAGTGGTTTGAAGTTTCAAGGCCAAATGGTTAAACAGCTACTGAATTCATAACTTTAAGACTTGGACTTTATTGACGGTCCCTAACTATAAGCAGAGGTTTCTGGCTGCTTGCCCTGTACTTAGGGTTGCCACCCGTCCCTTAAAATACGGAATCGTCCCGTATTTGAGAATGAAATAGCGCGTCCCGTTTTGAATCAATACGGGACGGGGTTAGTTCATTCCCCTAACCGAAAATAATTAAACTTTTCTGGTGACAAAAAGTTATGATAACATAAACACTCACTTTAAATTACTGAGTTTAAATATCGATCTTTTTATATGAGAATCGATACTAGAGCAGGAGAGGTTGGTATCACGAATATCGATACTTTAGTATCGATTCGCACATCACTAGTTTTGAATTTGTACTGGAAACAGAAAAGATTAGTTCATCTTTCGAGTCTCGAGTTCGCCCGGGTCCGAGTCTTTTTGTTCTTCCTGTCAGTCCCATAGATGCTACTTTATTAAACATTAGTTAATGTATTACTAACTAACATGAACTAACAATGAGTAATACATTTGTTACAGTATTTATTAATCTTTGTTAATGTTAGTTAATAGAAGTAAAGCTGTTCATTGTTTGTTCATGTTAGTTCACATTGCATTAACTAATATTAACAAGATTTTAATAAAGTATTAGTAAATGTAGAAATTACATTAACAAATATGAACAAATGCTGTATAAGTGCAGTTCATTATTAGTTAGTTATGGATCTGTTAATTTAATAAGTTAATAAAATATGGTTCACATCTCACAAGTTCCTCCCAATGTCTATTTTTTGTGGTCTTACTGTCAAACCCATGTTAAATCTTAATATTTGTATTAAAACATGTATTAAGTTGTGATTTACCACTACTGGCACGTCATCGGACCTGACATATAACTCACCATGGCGACATCATCCAAGATCCCCTGTGGCGTCCCATGGGCCATCACCTACAGGGGAGAAAGCAGGTGAAACACAGTGGAGGAGAACAGGCACACGACCAACAGGACAGAAACAGGAAGTAACCCTGCACCTCCCCCCCGCTGCTGACCTTATAAGTCCCCACACCTGCTTCACCCTGAAACCGCATGTAGCCATTATCTACAACCATTTAAAGTCATAGACGTAAACCAACACCAACTTACCTTAGAACAGACAAAGTCGACAAGCGTGGCTTCCTCCTCGCCGATGTACTCGATGATCTTCTTGTTAATCCAGGGCCTGATGCGACGGTCCATTAAACTCTTGACAGGAAGACAGAAACGGGACAAGAGCGTCAGAGACATTTGGCCAAAACAAATCATTTTACCATTGCAAAAGATTTTACCAACCGATCCAGACCGACACCAGAACTAATCCCTATCCCGCTACAGCAGTTCAGACCAGCTGTGGTTAAACAGCACTACTGGTTATACAACTCAACCCATCAGAATTGCCATCAGGTTAGGATCAGACTAAACCTCTATTAGCGTTTGGTCAGCCAGGTGTGTCCTGTCTGGGTAGCGTTCCTCTGTGAAGCCGTACTACCGGGC
>CM055757.1:3190075-3315075 GCA_029465975.1 Dallia pectoralis | reverse complement strand
TCTGGGGGGGGGACACACACACAAGAGAACGGCCCCATGGGTACGATGAGGTCCTCCGAGTACATCTTGATTGATGGTTCTTCAGTGGGTTCAGCTCTGGTGTTCAGGTTTGAGTAGATGTGCTAGCTGTACCACTGACTGATCGCCCTGCAAACTTACATTTTACTTACTTTCTTGGTTGGCCAAATCACCTTTAAGGATGTAGTGATATAAAGCAGCATGGTACTAGCATGGTACTATATAAAATGTGTACAGGGTAGACATTAATAGTGAGTTATTTTTCTGTCAGCCTGCTATTATTTATGCATGAGCATTGCTAATCTATTAGGCTATCCTGTCCTATCCACTCCCCGATAATGTAATATCCTGTCCTGACACTGAGGCTCGCTCTGGTGATGTAATATCCTGTTGTTACTATAGCAACACACGTTAAAGCCATGGTATTGACTCAGCGTAAGAGTAAATTTACAGCCAATGTTCATGTACATAAAGTCACAAGCCAGAGAACAGTTGTCATGTGATATCGTCAAACATAACTGATTTCTTCCGTTTGATAATCGGGCATGCTAAACTGCTGGGATGGACAAACAGTAATCAAACATCTCAATGAATAGCAGAACATGAGGAAGACAACTGACTGGAGCCTCTGGTATCCAGGGCTTCCCTTCTTCAGAGTCCTGACATGAGCATCATACCGTCTGCGGCGTTCTTACTCCTGGGCGACAGACGCACTAGGACTTACTTGGTGGAGTTCTCTGGGGGGAATGGAGCCCAGAGAGCCCAGCTCACCTGGCACCTGCTAACACATACGCTACTGAGGTCAGAGGTCAAACGCTGTCTACACTTTACCCACTCCTTCCTTAAAAAGGAAAGAGATGCAGAGCTAACTGTTGGTTTGCTGGGTGACTGACAGGTGAGGAGCTATGGATTGGCTCAGCCCGCCTCTCAGTCTCAGTCCATATAACCCTACAAGCTGGCCCTGGGAGGAAGAGCATGTCAGGATCACAGAAACAAGAGTGGACAAATGGCTTCCAAAACGTCCCCTACAGTGACCCGCGGTTGCCGTGCACATCATCCAGTCATCACACAGCCAATATAAAATAGAGACATACTTCTGTTACATTGATGGCAGAGTCAATGCAGATAGGGTATTCCACTTGGGGTGAAGGAATAAAATCATAGAACAGGTCTTACCCAGACGTAGTCTTCTGATGTCCGCCATCGGGTCGTATCAGACCAACAATGTGATAGACAGTCACAACTCGCCCACCAGACAGATGCCAGCGACCCGTGTGAACATGTTCACATGTGGAGCTACGAAATGGCTACGCCCCTTCATTAGGAAGGTCACGATGACGCTAGTTACAGGTCAAATGTGTTTGTGATGACACACTAAGGGCATTACGGATGGTCTCCGGTCTGGCAGGTGAGAAAGAGAGAGGAAAGAAAAGGAGGAAGAGCAGAGCGTACTAACAGAATAGATTGACTGCTTCACTGGATTATTCCCTATGAGCTGAATTAAGTGGCCGCGGCATCACCACAGCAGATGACCGCTGAACTTACCTCTGCCTAAACTAACCACTGGAGATAAGCAGGATCCGTTTTCAGCCATGTGACCAGAACTACCACGACAACCTAGCCACAGGCCAATGGGTGACTCCGTTTTTTGTGTTAAATGTAAAACGTATACTAATTTAGATATGATGGAATACTTTAAGATGGTGGAACATGACTTAACTTCTATATTATTCGATGTTATATTATACCCTATCGTGCCTTTGGTATAACAAAGAAGAACTTTATGTAAACGTGTACTGAGCTCGTATATCAAGACACACAAGTAGCTCATATGTTTAGCATTAGGCACTAACCAGATAATAGCTAGCTCGCTCAGCTTTGTTACCAGTAATTCAATGAAATGTATTTATTTATGACAATTTAGTTTTATTTTGATAGCTTCATTGCCTAACAATGAATTTTGTATTGATCATTGCCATGATAATATTTACACAACGTTTTTCCCACTAAAGTAATTAGAAATGTTGAGAGAGAGAGAGAGAGAGAGCGCACGAGAGAAAGAGGGAGACGAGGAGATTCAGACTGAGGAAGTGTAAAGACAACAGACAGGTATAGGAGTTCTTACCAAGCTCATCTTCAGGGGTCCGTGAACTGCTGTGGAGGGGCGCTCCCTGCTTAAGTACCCTACTCTGGAGACTACAGCAGAAACAGCTGCAGCGGTTATTCACTCTAATGCAAACCCAAACGTCACCCTGTCCTCTACAGTGTGCACTACTTTTAACCAAGTCTAAAAAGGTCCCCAGAGGGTCCCTCAGTCTGCTTCAAACATTAAATAACGAAAGGACCTGCAAAGGTTGACTAGCCTATCTGGCCACCACGCTGCCACAGGGAGCTCCGTTTCCCCATAGTACATGCACGGGTGTGGCAAAGAAAGAAAAAGAACAGGCCCCCGTTCCCACTAAAGTGAATCCCTTCTAATTGTGGCCCCTGTTCCCACTAAAGTGAATCCCTTCTAATTGTGGCCCCTGTTCCCACTAAAGTGAATCCCTTCTAATTGTGGCCCCTGTTCCCACTAAAGTGAATCCCTTCTAATTGTGGCCCCCGTTCCCACTAAAGTGAATCCCTTCTAATTGTGGCCCCCAGAGCCAGCTGCCCCTTTGCAAGTCCCTCAGAAGGGAGCGCCCATGGCGGGTAGAGAATAACTGAAGTATCATACTTACATCCTATCCTCGCACACTTTTCCCAAAGCTCTGAGATTCATCTTGCTTTAGTCACCATATGATCTCTACCATAATGGCGGGGTTCAATCAATAGATTAGCTTTCGGGGTACATAACGTCCATGCACTTTGACCCTACTGTACTGAACTAGCTGGACACCAGAACAAGCTGATGCTTTAAAACGAGAGATAGCGGGCCCTAATCAAGCACTAAACACGGGCTAGTAAGCGATGTCCAGCATGGCTTTAACCTAACTGCCTGTTGCCAACACGGCCATGCTGTTCGAGCTATGGAAGTCACTGGTCATTGATGATCGATGGAAATCACTTGTTGGTTAGCATAAATCTTTAAAATCAAGAAGAGAAATAGATCAAATTGACCAAATGAGAAAATATCTGGACTGCAGCTGTTGGCCATATTTAAAATTAACACAAACTGTCAAACTACACTGACCATAATCTACATGGTGGGAATTGTAGTCTATCTGACATGTGCCTAATGATTAGTCCAGGTGCTGACAGAGACGTTTAAGCTACAGTAATTATAATCTACATGTGGGTATTGCAGTCTGGCTAATGTCAGTGTTGAAGGAACAGTGGAGTATGTTACCTTGTGAGTGTCGCGGAATTTACTGATCTCTCTGGATATCAGGTCTCGCTTGTCATCCTCCATCTCCATGACATTGATGTCCTCCTGGAACACAGGTAAACAAACATGACAACAGACGTATTACAAGCCTTCACATTAGCAGAACAACCCTCAAATGAGATGATTTGATTGGTTGCAGTACTGGATTCTAACATTCTTAATAGACAGTTCCACTACCTCCTCCTTTTTCTTCTCCCTCCTCTTCCTGGGATGGTTGTCCCCATCCTGAGAGGGGGCATTCAGCTCACTGCCGTACTCCCGAATCAAACCCTCAATCGCCCCCTTCACTATCTGGTCACGACGCTGGGTTTCCTCATCAAGGGCATCTTCCTCAGCCTCCTCCTCCTTGTTCCCGTCTTCGGGATTAACAACCTACGAAACAACCAATCAGCGCAGAGAGAGTTAAACTCAAATTACAACCTACCAGTCTCATAGCAGACAAGACAATAAAATCAATGTGTGTGTGCGTGTGCGTATACCCCATTGGCACTCTTCTTCTTGGCCTTCCACTCCTCCAGCTGGGCCTTGGTCTTGGCATCCACTTTCACCAGCAGCTTCTTGTCTCCGAGCAGCAGCTCATGTAGCAGACGCAGTGAACGCAGGGTGGACTCAGGCTCCTTATACTCACAGAAGCCAAATGCTACACACACACACACACACAGACACACACACATTAAGGATTTCCCTTCCGCCAAGAGAGAGAGAGGTTACTAGTGAACACTCGGGTTGGAGGAGACAGGGAAGTGAAAGAGATAGAACTGAGCACTAAAAGTGAAAGAGGTGTAGGGTCTAAACTTTGTTCCCTCCTATCAAAAATGGCAGCAATAGAAACTTTACCATTTGCATGAAATTGTAGGATCACCCCATAAATGGTTAGAAAACCTAAAATCTATCACCTTTCTTTAAGGGAAGGTGTTATCAAGAGACGCAGGTCAGCCAATCACGGCTCTTTAGACTTGGTCGCAACAACAGGAAAAAAAGGAAAGAAGAGAAGGGTTGTACCTGTTTTATTTTTACCTTGCAGTTTCCCGGAGGCTCCTTGGACCCGTTTCCAGCTCAGCACCAGGCCACATTTCTACAGAACAGAGGAGGGGACAGGTCTGTTACTGAAAACACATTCACCTGGAACAGGGCTGGTTAACACATGTTGTTAATTTGTTATCATGGTAATCACCACAGCAGCATCACAACACTCAAAAGGAAATGAGGAAAAGAAACAAAACAGTAGACTATATTCCTTCCGGGAAAAAAATAACTTTCACATTACACACAGCAGTCTGCTAAGAACCAGAGTAACATGTGTTTAATCTATCTACATATCACTGCATTCTACAAATAAAATACAGTGAAAACCTCAACTACTGAGCATTGTGTTGATTATCGATGGTTGTTTCAAATAAACTGCTGTCCCATATGGTTGACAGTATTTCTGCCTTGACCCCGAAACAACAGGCGTTTGGCCCAGAGGAGATAAAGTAGCCAGATCACACATGCATGCCTGGTGTTTTAATGGCCTGGCCTGCTTACCGCTAACAGCTGTCGGACTAGCATGTCAGAAGCCCTCTCTGAGATGTTTCCAACAAACACTGTGGTGGTGGGGCCTCCACTGCCCCCCTCCTCGTTCTCCTTGACTCGGACTAAGTTCAGCTCCTTCCGGGGGGCAAGAGGTTTCTGCATCATTGACACAGAGGTTGGAACTAGGACCTGAAATACAACAACGCAATGCACACACACACACACACAATGTGAGTGACAAAGTCCGGCGACCCTGTCAATGTGGCCCAGTGTGTGTGTGTGTGTGTATGTGTGTGTGTGTGTGTGTGTGTGGGGGTGTGTGTGCGCACAGAACAATTCAGGCTTACCGTGGGTGCAGAAGTCATAATCCCCA
Organism: Dallia pectoralis; assembly: GCA_029465975.1. Classification (NCBI taxonomy): domain Eukaryota; kingdom Metazoa; phylum Chordata; class Actinopteri; order Esociformes; family Umbridae; genus Dallia; species Dallia pectoralis. Next base: position 3,309,802 of record CM055757.1, on the reverse strand, counting down.
TGTGTACTGGAATCATTGGCGCACCTGGAAGACATAGAGAAAACGTTACACCACATCAAGGAAATCTCCAGTATGGCTCCATTTGCACTGTTCATGTACATTTAAAAATGAGTGTCCTAAATGGTGTAGCTATGGGTCAGAACGAATTCCTTTTTTTTGTAAACTTTTTCTGATGTGCTTGAATTTCACTGTACTGACCATTAACAGTCAGTCAGTCGTTTGTAATTGTCTTTATCAATACTAATAAAAAATCCGGGGAAATATTCTGACACCAATCAAACTGTCTGTGTCAATATCCAACTTGATCACACGGACTCGGCTATTATCCTGTCTCACCCGTTGGTACCCCAGGGGGAAACCCCGGGAATTGGGGAGGACGAATCCCGGGTGGCAACTGGGGAAGGCGGTTCAGGTGAGGGGGGTACGACATCTTAGGGGGTGCAGTATCCTGGGAAAACAAAATGCACAATTTCTGTAAATCTGCAGAAAGCCGTACCCAGGTGGCAAAAATGCTGGCCTGCGCAGACTGCGGAGATAGCTAAGCTAACTACAGCATACCGGACAGTTTAGGTAACTTAATGAATAACCAATGTATCACATTCATTTAAAGTACAAGTGTACATTAACGTGTATATACAGCGTGGCTAATTGGTGAAAATATCTAGTCTACATTTCCTGATATAATTGCATAATACTAGCTAACAATGCTACAACCACGCTAGAAGTTAGCTAATGCTGCTAACTTGCTAATTTAACTTTTCTGACGTTATTTACTTTCGCTGAATCCTTAGGGTGTCTACATACCCGAAACCAGGCGTTTCGTACACAATGTACTCTTGTATAAACGTATGTATACCTTTCTTGTTATATCTAAATTACACAATGAAAACCATTAGGACTCTATTGGTAACTTGCTAGCTATGTTTATGCCGCTAACAAGGACCTATGTTTTTCGCAATGCATTGTGGGATGTCATTTTAAGCATGTATTGCCATTTCTGAACACTAGGAGGCGACAGGGGAACAGACGAGACAACATATCAACGACCGGGCGGTAAAACACCTTTATTTTTAGTATGTTCGGGTGGCTGGCCCATAGCTGATGCTTTTTTTTTAAATTCAACAACCGGTCAACAACACTTAACCGACACAAAAACCTGCATTTATGTTGTCATGAACGATTTTAATAATTGTATTATTGATAGGCACATTTCTGACAATTCACGGAGGAGCTTGCCATTTTCTGGAGACGGTATACACATGATTAGAATTCATTTTGGTTGTGGTAAGTCGGTAATTTTCCATAGCACGTAAACAAGGGCTATAGGTAGCCTTTGGTTGATATCTGATATGTTTGGCACAGTTATGGAAGTTAGCCCTCCAGGTCAGACAACATGTTTATCCTCTACGGTTTGCTGCGCATGAAAAAAATGTTGCCCCTGAAAAATTGCGAGGTCATGGGCGCATTTGGGAAACACAAGACCCCCCACCCGACAAACCCACCTATCCAACTATTCTCATTGGCTAGTGTGGAGGTGTGGCATGAATAATTTACATTCGTTTTACTTCTTTATAAAGGGGGACATTAAAAGGTTATTTAATATATATTTAACTTCAGCGTAGCATTAAGTGTTTTTATTGGTGTCCATACTCCTGTCAGTGTTGTGTTGCTTGGAGACAGGGTTAGCCCAACCCTAAAAACGTTTGAGTTAATGGTGCTTTTCACATTTCGGGGCCATTCACCACCACTTCATGAATATTCATGACATCACTGGACAATAAGACCAACCCGCGGTGCTCGTTTACGTCAGAGCATCATCACCATCATCAGGGGAATCACTCGGTGCGGAACAGGTTTCTGTGTCTTTCTCGCTCGTTGGCACATAAAGTAGATAGGATTATATGAAATGGCTTTAAGAGGGACCCTGGGTCGCCTTCTGAGGACGCACCTCACCACCACCTGTCAGACCCGCACTCGTTCCGTGGCTGTGTTAGGAGCTCCGTTCTCCAAAGGGCAGGTGAGAAAACTAGAGTGTATTAGTATCATATGGATGTACAAAATTAAACGAGTTCGTTGTTATGTCTACCAGCATAACTGAATGTTACCTTTTTTTTAGAAAAGAAGGGGAGTTGAGCGTGGACCCAAAGCCATCAGAGATGCCGGGCTGATCGAAAGGCTTTCAAATTTTGGTACGTTTTGAAACGATATATTTTTTGGCTATAAACCTATATCCTTAAACTGATTAATCCACGGGTTGGCTATAACCATTTTAAATAACGTCTACTTTGCTCAAGAAACCATACGTTGCTTTGCATGAGAGCGTCTCCTAAAGTACCTAACATTCAAATGCATATATTGTAATTATTCATGAGTGGCTTCCCGAGGTCCTTCGGGTCGAGGAAGCACCCGATCCTATAGGATATCGGTTGGCAAACAACAAAGAAAACAACCAAATCTAGTACCACTAAGTTCTTTAACTAATATTGTTCGGTCGTTTAATCTGAAATAATATAGTTATAGTAATTTAAATTTTTGTCCCATGGGATGGATCAATCTGCCTCCATCCCGTAATAGACACGCTGTCTCCATTCATTGTACCCCCTGTCGGGTACGCTTGAATAGGCGTGATAGATGTTAGGGAAATAGTTGCATAACCCGGAGGTTGTGTCACATAGCCGCGGTTCCATGTGAGCAACAAACCGTAGACCAATCCGAGAAAGGGAGGGTGGCGAGTTGCGTCAGGCGAGATGCTTATACCCTTTTCATCCTAAACTAAAGCATTCATTACCTGGTCATCAGTATAATTCAGTTTGTAAATCTCATAAGAACAGACATCTACTTAGTATGCTATATTTGATATATTTAATGCCTAAAACGTCTCCTAAAATGCTCTAAAATATACAATATACCACTATCCATTGTATGGATACTGAGAAAGTGCTTTCGCAACTAAACATTATAACATTGTTAATATCAGAATGTCCAGGAGTATGGCTGTTTTTCATCCCACAAAAACAGTATGTGAATACATTGTAGCGGGCCATCACACTCAAGTGAATGTTCCTGTCCAATAAGTGCTTAGGTTCTCTGGAATGTGCCAGTCATATTCCTGTAATGTTAGACCCACATCGCTATCTGCCCAATGCGGTGCTAGACAGACAAACAGTGCCTGCCATTACCTGGCCTGGCGCACCAAGTGTTCTTGGTCATCTTTAGATAGTACTTTTCGTCACAGTGCCCATATTTACCTGATAGAAGGATGCGTCTGTAATTGTCATTTGAAATGGATGCAAAGTGTATTATAATGGACAGTAAATCCCCCTCGCTGAGGCCAGTTGGGCAACAGGGAGGAAATAGAACATCTGCCTTAATAGCTGTGTGACTGAGAGACGTGCACATCGTTGTGTCATCATACCAATGAACTGTGTTAAATATCACTGGCATTGGGGCAAGTTTAGAGAAATACATATAGGAGCTACAGTTCATACAAAGTCTCACATTAGGACACACCTCAAAATCAAGGCATTGGGGTAACATTGGCAACATTGGCGTGTTTACATGTAAACTTGAGTTCAGTTCTTAACCAGAGTTCAACGCAGCACATTTTCTCATAGTTTGATACTTTCCAACACATGGTCATGATTACATTTACAGATGTGGTGGTTATTCAGCGATTCCGTTCACCTATTTATGACCAGGGGTCTTAGATGGTAATATGGGGTGTTCTGGACTGTAACGGGGCACCACATTGGTCCAGCGCCCTCTTTCAGGGTAACACCTCCCACCCATCTCAAATGTCTAGTTTATTTCAACCCTTTAGTCATCGCCGTGCTCTACTAATAGTGTGAAACTGTTGCAGACCAATTGCAACACAGCCACGTAACCATGGCAGCGTGGGTTGACCTGGCCCTCCAGGTTTCCTGGGAAATGAGGTGCACGGAAAGTCTAGTCAGGCCAACAGCAGTGCCAGTGAGGGATTTAATAGCTGAGCCGGGGCAATCTAAAACTACAGTTCAGGGTACGGGGGCGCAGAGTCAACCAGGGCATTTGGGGTTGGACATGACACCCTGGAGAAATGGCTGATGTAATGTCTCAATGATATGTCGCCTTCATGGGCCCCATCCCCCCACTTACACACACAAACACAAATCCCACAACCATGTCAAGGCCAGAAAACCTAAGGAACGCCTTAAGGAAGCAGTAATTTGCAGCAAATCTGCTACCTGACCAAAACGGCTTCAGCTCATCCATACCGTCAGATTTTTATTACTTTTTTTGAAAACCATTTCTGTTTGTCATGGTCATTCAGACTACCCCGTGCATGACTTCGGAGACCTGAGCTTCCAGAACCTGGAGAACGACGAGCCGTATCTGCAGGTCCCGTCCCCTCGCTCCGTGGGCAGGGCCACCAACATGCTGTCTGAGGCTGTCAGCAATGCCGTGGCAGCAGGCCACACCACAGTCATGCTGGGAGGAGACCACAGGCAAGGGCCAAAAACAACAGCACCACCACTTGTTACTCGGAGGAGGTTGTGTTCCCAGCAACGATGTTTGGTAGCCAATGAGCTCACTAGGCTCACTTCCTGTTCTCTTTCCCTGCAGCCTGGCCATTGGTTCAGTGGAAGGCCACGCACGGCAGTGTCCCGATCTGTGTCTGATCTGGGTTGACGCCCACGCGGACATAAACACACCTCTCACGTCTCCCTCGGGGAACCTCCATGGGCAGTCGGTCGCCTTCATGCTCAAAGAGTTGCAGAACAAGGTAAGATAACTGGGGAGATGTTTAGGCGACCTCGTGGCGTCCGTTCTATTTCAGGCCTTATTTATACATCATAAAACATAATAACCTGCGTGTAGTGTAATTGCTTACAGTTGAGAAGAGGCAAACATGTGGGTAAAGGTTTTCGCCGGGCGTAAAGGAAAACATTCATATATGCATTCCCACATTTTACATAAAAAACATATCTTTTAGCTTTAATCAATCACATTTATTTTAGAAAGCCCTTTTTACATCAGCAGTTGTCACAAGTGATTTTACCAACACCCAGCCTGAAACCCCATAGAGTAAAGCAATAACAGGGAAAACCTCCCTAGGGCCTGAAATTGTGTGGCTGTGCCAGGTGAACATTGGAAGAGTACAGGTTTGTACTGCGCATACACCCTGCCTGAATCTGGACCTGCTTGTTTGTCAGCATTTTAGGAAGTACAGTTATCCAATTATGGTCTGCATTTTTCAGCATGAACACATTTTGAATTGGAATTTGGTTTAATTTCTGACATCGGCAGAACCAAAAATTGTAGCTGAGATTTTGGCCCGGCCTGGTGCCAGATCTAGTAGGGCTGAATAGCTCCAAAACTCCTGTGGTCGTTGCTATGTTCTCACAAAAACATGGTTACACATCTCTACACCAAACCCGCAGAATCATGTCCTGTTGTGGTTTTGTTGTTGTTTGTCCCTAGATGCCGGAGCTGCCAGGGTTTAGCTGGGTGCAGCCATTTCTGTCAGCTAAAGATCTTGTCTACATCGGACTGAGAGACGTTGACCCTGGAGAATAGTGAGTGTACTAATACGTAGACCACTATGTTCACTACTAGTTACTACATGTCCACTACTAAGAATTTATACATGTATTACTAACACGTAGACCACTATGTTCACTACTAGTTACTACATGTCCACTACTAAGAATTTATACATGTATTACTAACACGTAGACCACTATGTTCACTACTAGTTACTACATGTCCACTACTAAGAATTTATACATGTATTACTAACACGTAGACCACTATGTTCACTACTAGTTACTACATGTCCACTACTAAGAATTTATACATGTATTACTAACACGTAGACCACTATGTTCACTACTAGTTACTACATGTCCACTACTAAGAATTTATACATGTATTACTAACACGTAGACCACTATGTTCACTACTAGTTACTACATGTCCACTACTAAGAATTTATACATGTATTAGTAACACGTAGACCACTATGTTCACTACTAGTTACTACATGTCCACTACTAAGAATTTATACATGTATTACTAACACGTAGACCACTATGTTCACTACTAGTTACTACATGTCCACTACTAAGAATTTATACATGTATTAGTAACACGTAGACCACTATGTTCACTACTAGTTACTACATGTCCACTACTAAGAATTTATACATGTATTACTAACACGTAGACCACTATGTTCACTACTAGTTACTACATGTCCACTACTAAGAATTTATACATGTATTACTAACACGTAGACCACTATGTTCACTACTAGTTACTACATGTCCACTACTAAGAATTTATACATGTATTACTAACACGTAGACCACTATGTTCACTACTAGTTACTACATGTCCACTACTAAGCATTTGTACATGTATTAGTAACACGTAGACCACTATGTTCACTACTAGTTACTACATGTCCACTACTAAGCATTTGTACATGTATTAGTTGCTAGTAGCATGTATGTAGTATGAATCATAAGGAAACCAAAGACACTTTGTACACATATTTCTATTTCTGTATTTTGTAAGTCAGTACTCGATGAGTGTGGCTTTCGAATTAGCTGAATTTAAAATACAATATACATCCATGAACACACAAATGACACCAGTTTACAACACCGTTCCACACATGTTTCTCATGGCCGTTTACTGTTCTCCTCACAGCGACATCTTGAAGGACTTGGGGATCCAGTACTTCACAATGCGAGACATCGACAGGCTTGGCATCCAGAGGGTGATGGAGGTCACTTTTGACCACCTCTTGTCCAGGTAGTTACATTTATATAGTATGGTTGTAGTTAGAAACGAATCAGTTTAGTGTGAAAACCGGGTTGCTCGCTGTTTGAAATTACACAGAGGGAAATTAGGTCACGCCACTGTGTTTCTGCTAGCGTTTTTATATTCAAAAGAGTGTGCAATTCGCCAGAAGTTTCAGCCTCGCCTAACAAAACTCGACATCAAATATTTTTTTGATCGATTTTCCAAATGTACAAGAAAAGCTAACGTTGTTACACAAAGTATCCCCTGGATAGTGCACCACCTTCCAAGTTGTGTACTATTATAGAAGTGTCAACACACTTAGGGTGCCATTGAGAACACAACCCTGCTTGTCAGCATGCCAAGGGCCTAGCTCACTGGTGAAATACAGCAACAACCATGTGCAAGAAAAGCTAACGTTGTTACACAAAGTCCGGCAAACTCTCAATCCATTGCATGAGCTGCAGGCAGTTTTCATGTATCCAGTTAAGAGTTTAATCTATATTTTGATAGGATTAATTCACACGTATTAACACTGTATTTAAATCCTGTGTTGTCTTTCGCTTGTCCAACAGAAAGCAGCGGCCGATCCATCTGAGTTTTGACATTGACGCCATGGACCCTTCCCTGGCCCCGGCTACAGGAACCCCAGTGAATGGAGGTCTGACTTACAGGGAAGGAATTTGGATCACAGAGGAGATTCACAACACAGGTATGATGAGAACGACCTGTAGTTGAGCAATATTTCTGAAGGGGTTGCAGAGGCAACAAGCCAAGGCATGTTCTTTAGGCATAAAGTCTTGGATGGAAACAGTCCTTACCTGTGGTACATTGGTCATGTGGTACATTGGTCATGTGGTACTTTGGTCATGTGGTACATTGGTCATGTGGTACATTGGTCATGTGGTACATTGGTCATGTGGTACTTTGGTCATGTGGTATATTGTTCATGTGGTATTTTGGTCATGTGGTATTTTGGTCATGTGGCATATTGGTCATGTACAACACCTGGGGTGTCTACTGGCTTCATCCTAGTTTAATAATCTAGAGCACCATTAAAAACAAACAATAATTTACTGCAACACAATTGCGATACATTATAACGCTACTATAAAGGTCTTCGATTTAGCCAACTGCTTGCAACATTCTTCAATGTATTTTTTTTGTCCTTGAAGAGCAATGCACAATTTGCCATTAATCTGTCGAATTTTACATTGTGAACTGGAACCAATGGATTCTATGTTTTGGTTTAACCGACAGGGCTGTTGTCTGTGATGGACCTGGTTGAGGTGAACCCTGTCCTTGGTGCGAGTCCTGAGGCCGTGGAGATGACAGCTTCCCTGGCGGTGGATGTCATTGCATCGTCCCTGGGCCAGAGCCGCGAAGGTGGTCCCATTGCCCAGACGCAAACACTCAAAGACGACACGGAACAGCTCAGACTCTAGAACAACCTACCATATTCTAGAACTCGAAAGACTCCAAGGACCACTTAGCATTCCTGAAAAAAAGATCCTTTAAATTAAGAACAAACACACTGAACCTGCAGTTGGATTTGAAGCTGTCTGTTGCATTGTTTTTGTGTACACCAGTTTAACAGGAAGACCTACATCCATCAGGACTCAACGTACAAATTGGCTGTATGGCTTATTTATTAGGTCGACTGAAAGTGCTGCAGATCTGTTCGGACGATAATGTCAACAGTTTGGTATAACAAGGAGTTAACCTGAACACAGATGGGCTGGGATGATAAACTTTAACTGTATCGACCATGCCAAACATTATTTACGATAAGTAGCCTATACTAAAGGAATGTGGACATTTCAAATTGAATACGACGCTCTGAAAAGCATGGCTTCCACAAAGAAACCAGTACTAGGTTGAAGGGTAATTAAAAAATGAGGGCGCACATTTTTCTAAAGTATAGCCCCTAAAAAACATGTAACAATGCATTTATTAAAGCCCTCATCTGAAATGTAAACTGTTTTTAACATGTAACTCAGCCGGTAATCCTGGCCTTGAAGAACAAGCTCCACCTCCACTGTTTTAATTTTTAATGGGTGTGGTTGGTATGGGTGTGGTTGAAAAGGGGTGTGGTTTGAATTTATTAACATGTGTTGGACACAACTACCAAAACTCAGTATTTTAAATGGCTCTGTGCTAGCTCTAGCCCTGTGCTAGCTCTAGCCCTGTGCTAGCTCTAGCCCTGTGCTAGCTCTAGCCCTGTGCTAGCTCTAGCCCTGTGCTAGCTCTGTGCTAGCTTTGCTTTACAACAGGACCATATGAATTCCTCTCAAACGGACTTCATCAGACTGTGCTAATACTATCATTCTGCCTATGTGTCTTGTGTGTGATTTGGACACAACAAATTAGCTATGCCATTTAAAATATCATCTCTCCGTTTGCACTTTTGGACCAGACATGGTGTTGAATACTCTTTTCTCTTTGAAATTATGTTTTGTACTGTAGTTTTACATATAATAATGAGTTAATCTTTGTCAATGTTTTCAGTGTATAACTAAATGATTGGGTAAAATCTTTTATCCGGTTAATTCGAAATAAGTTAAACCAGTTTGCGTGTCTGTAATGTATGTATAGTAAACACTATAGTGAATAACACTTGTTCTTTTTACGAAATGCAAACACAGGCCATTTGACATGACCACTGAATAACTGTGTTTTAAATAAAGTTTTTCTCTTCCATAATGACATCAGCCTGTGTTTTCCTTTAACCACCATGATGATGTGCGACTTACGACTAACAAAGGTGTGTTTGGTTTAAGTGTTGTACTACAGGGGATATTATATGAATGGGTTCCCCCGCTGCTAATTAAATGGAATATGGAGTTATTTCACACTACCACTATCAGCCGCTGTACAACAGGATGTTACAGAATAATCATATACAGATGCCGTATCACATATTTGGTAATGTTTCGCACGAAGAAACATTCCTCCTACATTTTCTGTTGCTACATGTTTCTGTACCCTACTTGAACAACACGAGTCCAACACACGTGTCTAACACACGACACGGGTAAACGCCCAAATAGTTTTCCGCCCGTAATTCTCCACACGTCATTCATAGAACGCATGAACACACTGTCCCTGCACAGCGTACATAATAACCCGGTGTTGTGCCGAATTCTTACTCCCTGCCAGAATCTAACTGCCGGCGCGAGCACGCGCATGTCGACAATTTGTGTCGCCTCGCCAGCTGCTAAAACAGACATGCGCAAGAAATTACTTGATAGCGATTTAATTTGTGTCGTTATGGTAAAGTTTTTACTCCTAAACATGAACATCATTACTAAAGAGATTTGACTTTACTGCCTGCACAAAAAGTGATTAAGGGTGGGGGGTGTGAATTCGGCAATGCTGCCAAAATCATACTCCCCAATGGAAAGCACTTAATAATATTCAATAATAAGTATTTTACATAGAATAACTAATTCTGGTGACACATCACATCCTAAAGACTACCTACAAAAAAGCACGAGTGTTTATATTCAATAATAAGTATTTTACATAGGGGAGTATGATTTTGGCAGCATTGCCGAATTCACACCCCCCACCCTTAATCACTTTAGCTGGGTCAGGCACCCAAATAACTCATTCTGGTGACACATCACATCCTAAAGACTACCTACAAAAAAAGCACAAGTGTTTATATTCAATAATAAGTATTTTACATAGGGGAGTATGATTTTGGCAGCACTGTTTTGTTTTCATAAAGAAAATGTGCAGGCAGTAAAGTCAAATCTCTTTAGTAATGATGTTCATGTTTAGGAGTAAAAACTTTACCATAACGACACAAATTAAATCGCTATCAAGTAATTTCTTGCGCATGTCTGTTTTAGCAGCTGGCGAGGCGACACAAATTGTCGTCATGCGCGTGCTCGCGCCGGCAGTCAGATTCTGGCAGGGAGTAAGAATTCGGCACAACACCGGCAAACAACCTGTCTGATCATGACTACTCACGTTCATGGCTCCAGGGATCCCCGTGGCCGACCGCACATGGAATGAAACAAACGGAAAGGCTGTGTCTGCTAATTGGGCAGATTACACTAAACCAAAATGTAAATGCTGCATCATTAACGGAATTACAATTGTCATCAAGAAGTTTGTTTGAAATCAGTTATTTTTGTGCACTTTTAATAGCAACTCAATAAATAGTATATACTGGTTGTGTTGCAGGACAAGCAGCTGATGCTACCTGACAGTTTCTGCTTCCAATCTGCCCGACCCTCAACCCTCCCGGTTCTCCCTCTGTGACTGGTCATGTATTTGACCTGGACTATTTGATGAGACTCTCTGCATTTAAAAAAATGCATCTAAGAATTATCAAACTATTAGAACTTCCCCCAGCAAACCCATAAGAGGACTGTCCACCTCTCAGAGGCCGGTTCCTCTCTACGTGTCTTAATAAAAATGTGACCAGTTTTTCCTAGCCGCTGTGTATCAACATGTTGATGCGTGCTCTGTCGTGTTTCAGGCTGGGTGTTTTTAAAAGCACTGTTACAACTTAACTTAAAAAATAAATGTGATTGATTGATATATATATAGATATATATTTGAGTTCAGCTGTCTAATTACAATGATTGTTTTATTAAGTCACACTAGTTTATAGCAGCCTTTAAAATGTATAATTGGTACTGAATGTTTGTTTTTCAAAAAATCTCACAACAGTTGAACCATAAAAACAGGAAGTGCCCTGATGTAGACCACACTCCCTAATGGGCGTTTTACTATTCATTCCTAAACTCTAAATGACATCGCCAGTGAGCCAAATAGCACCCTATCCCCTGGATAGTGCACCACCTTCCAAGTTGTGTACTATAGAAGTGTCAACACACAGGGAATAGGGTGCCATTGAGAACACAACCCTGCTTGTCAGCATGCCAAGGGCCTAGCTCACTGGAGAAATACAGCAACAACCATGTGCGGGAACTGGTTTTAGGGGAACAACCACAACAGGCTGTAATCTGTGCATTTGGGGAATTAGGACATTATTGCTTAATTGACATGATGTGTGTAATGTTAAGTCAGAACCTGCTGTCTGTTCACAGCCAATCATCTGTCCATGTTCAGATATTCTCTGCATCACAACCCTTATTGTAGTTACAGAGTGGATGTTTGTCTTCCGGTTTAGCCTGACCTATGATAAACTCTTGTGTTTGTAATAACCAACAATAATAATAACGATAACGATAATAATAGCGATAACATATTTTACTTTAAATTACTTTTATCTCTAATCTCTTTTAACCAACTTTCATACTTAGATCCTACATTTAGGATCTAGGGTAAATCAAACCACATCCTATTTCTATTCCAAAAACACTCATTTTGATATATTTTTCAGTCACATGTTAGTTGGGCTTTAGCACATTGAACACTTCACCTTGCAGGAGTTATCCATAACCCTCACCATGACAACTGGCATTCCCAAAAATAAAATATAAATGTAGAAAATGCTTTCAGATGAAATCATCACTTTCTCATTTATTATTAGTAGTACATATGTCCGAGATATAAGTGACTTAGTTTATTAAAAACGACAATTTCTATTTTATGCATTTCAAAAAGACTACATCTGGTCGGGCTATCACAAATGGCACCCCACTCCCTATAAAGTCTTCAACTGACAGCCAATGGTCAAAAGTAGTGCACTCCATAGGTCACAGGCATTCATTTGGGACGCATAAACTTCCACGGTATCCTTAAGACGGGTCCGCAGACTCCTCTCCATGATAAGGCTGTGTGCTAATCCTGGGGCAGAAGGTGAATAGTTCATTAACATTATGTTTCGTATCCTGGTCCAGTTGTAATGTCACATCTGGGTTCAACATGTTTCGTATCCTGGTCCAGTTGTAATGTCACATCTGGGTTCAACATGTTTCGTATCCTGGTCCAGTTGTAATGTCACATCTGGGTTCAACATGTTTCGTATCCTGGTCCAGTTGTAATATCATCTCTGGGTTCAACATGTTTTGTATCCTGGTCCAGTTGTAATGTCACATCTGGGTTCAACATGTTTCGTATCCTGGTCCAGTTGTAATGTCACATCTGGGTTCAACATGTTTCGTATCCTGGTCCAGTTGTAATGTCACATCAGGGTTCAACATGTTTCGTATCCTGGTCCAGTTGTAATGTCACATCTGGGTTCAACATGTTTCGTATCCTGGTCCAGTTGTAATATCATCTCTGGGTTCAACATGTTTTGTATCCTGGTCCAGTTGTAATGTCATCTCTGGGTTCAACATGTTTGTATCCTGGTCCAGTTGTAATGTCATCTCTGGGTTCAACATGTTTTGTATCCTGGTCCAGTTGTAATGTCATCTCTGGGTTCAACATGTTTTGTATCCTGGTCCAGTGGTAATATCATCTACATGGAATCTAAACCTGTTGGATCTTAAATACACTCCTTTAAGAACAGACCATCTTTAAGAGCAGAAATGGCAGCCAATCTCCTCATCTTCACAACAGAGTCCTCCTGCTGTGTCCTCTTTGGCACCCCGATCTAAACCATTACATGTACATTAACAGGGACGTTTAGTGGTGATGGCTTCAGCTGAGAGGCAGCACCATGGGAGGGAAGGGGGAGGAGAGGGAGAGACAGGAGAGAAGAGGGGAGCCCAGCTCTGTGTTTCCTCTATTGCCTAATCAAGAAGACAATACCAGCCTGTTACTTGCGGAAGAACTTGAGGTAGACGACTGCCCCCAAAATAGCCAGCTCCAACACAATGATTACAGATAGCAACAGCTTGTTGGTCATCAGTCTGAATAGGAAGGAAAGACCAACAATTATAAACATATATTTACTTTAACAACATTTTTTAATGATGACTATAACAGCAGTGTTTGTATAGAGTTCCTGTACAGTACTCAGTACTCACTTTCGTGACATGGACCTCAGGATCTTCCTGCTTCGACTGAGGTTTTCCCCAGTATTGACAAGCTATAAGTTAACCAAGAAACCAAGAAAAGATCATCAGACATGTGTAGGACAGCAAGATAAATGGAACAGAAAAAGACAGAGAAGTGGAGCAGAAAGACAGACGAATAGAGGAAACAGACAAGTGGAACGGTTAATTAGAGACAGTTGAGGAGAAGATAGAGGTTATTGGAACTCGATACGTTCTATCCTTTGGTACTCTCACACCTGTCCCTGGTGTTATTTTAGATTTAGATAGCTGGCAAGACTACCAGCACTAGTTGACATTGGGGTTATTGAGTAATATGGACCGGGTCTCTTACAATAATACTAATGTCTCCCAAACCTTCCTACTAAGACCCTTCTTAATCCACCAGACCGTGCTGACTCACTCGGTCTCTGGTGCGGTCTACTTGTGGACCCAACTGTTTTCACACCCTTGGTTCTTAATCCACCAGACCGTGCTGACTCAGTCTGTCTCTGGTGCGGTCCAGTTGTGGACCCAACTGTTTTCACCCCCTTGGTTCTTAATCCACCAGACCGTGCTGACTCACTCTGTCTCTGGTGCGGTCCAGTTGTTCTCTCTGCTCTCCCAGCTCCTCGATGATGTCTACGCCAATCTGGTCAGTTTCGGCTGCGATGCGATGACTCCTCTCTATACTTTGAGTAGCGTTGTTGAGGTGCTCGTGTCCCTGCAGAAGCAAGGCCCTCTGAGACTGTAGCTGTGTCTGGAACGATAACACAATCATCAATATCAATCAGTCAATGGTGTATTTATTCCTACTACAGTTATTACTACCACACCTACAGTACAACCACTTGTTCTAATGTTAAGCTGAAGGCAAAAAAAGGTTCAGGAGACCTTTTTTAAAACAGGGCATGTTTTAATGCTGGAAAGTCTAATGCAACTTAACGAATGCCAAATAACAACAGAAGGATAAAGGCATCAGCCCCCGAGCACCAGAATTGGGCAGCCCTATCTTGGACACAGATCTGAGGTCAGATATTGGATTACCCCACTAATGGTTACCGTTGGGATTGAGTGAAAACATGCCATTCCCTTATCTGTTCCCATGGAAAACCCTAGACTCACGCTGTGTTCGTTCTGTGCCGAGTAGATTCCGTGGGCGCCCTCTGCTGGCCGCGTAGAGGAAGACAGGCCGTTGCTCTTCATCTCTCGCTGTAGCTTGCCGAGGTCTCGGCGATACAGCCTCACCTTGGCCGACATGGCGTTGCGGTAGGTCGACGGGGCACCCACCAGCTCCTGCTCCATTCCCTGTAGCTGGGGTCAGAATCAAAAAAGCCTTTGACAGACTTACCTGACCTGGTGAAATTGGCCTAAAAAACAAAAAGCTGAATACAGACAGAATATGTTGCCATGACCCAGTTCAAAGAAAGAGAGATCTGCCAAAAGAGTACAGACAGCATGAAGAATGCAGATATGAAATTCACCAGTCTAACCAACACATTGAATAACCCTGACCAGGAACACATACGCACCACTTCCTCTGCTTCTCCATGTCTTTCGTCGAAACATCTCACCAGACGTTTCTTCTCTTCTGAAAACAGGAACACAGACGTTGTTACTAATATATTTGTGTTCATAAGACGAGCTGCAACACACTGCGTAGCAGTAGTACCAGGAGTTGACTTATTATATTCAATAATTCAACTTCATAAAATCATGGCTAGCTGTTACATACATTTCAAGTCAATATACAGTAGACAACTGTGTAGATGTTCTCAAAAGTGAAACGGCTTTGTGTGATGAACCGCTGGATGTAGATCATTCCTCCCAACAGGAAGTGCCCAAGTCCACTTCCTGTCCAACAGGACGCTGGAGAAGCAGCTGTCAGTTCCGGCTTCCAATTTGCCTAACCCTTAACCCTCCTGGTTGTCCCTCTCTGACTGGTCATGTATTTGACCTGGACAATTTTATAAGACTCTCTGCGTTAAAAAAGTACATTAAATAATTAGTTAAATATTAAAAGTTCACCCAGCACAACCAGAAGAGAGCCAGCTTCCTTTCTAGGTTTTTTTTCTAAATTCAACCCATCAGGGGTTTTTTCCTCTGTCGAGTTCAGGTTGGGTTTTTGTAAAAGCACCCTGTGACAACTATGTTGTAAAAAGCTTTAAAAAATAAATGTGATTGATTGACCTGTCGCACCCCTGACAATCAGCAGCTGGGTGATTCTCGCGAAATTAGACTTATGAGGTGTCATAAAACATTTTGATGACAAAAGTAAATGCTATCAAAATAATAAGGATACCGTTATAAACATCTCTTCATGTACGATGTTGCACATGATTTCAAATTAAATCATGAATATGAATTATTTTATTTTTTACACATTTAAAGGGAAATTTCTCATTACCGCAACGTGTCCATGACTGGTTTTGGGTTCTTTGAGATGGAATTATTCATAATTAAAAAATATAAAAATAAAAACCTTCAGTGCATGTTATACTATAAACATTTACAGTAAAGAAACATGTGGTATTTGGTGATCATTGGTAAATGTAGTGACAATAATAAGGAATATAAATGTGTCGTAGACCAATTTTCTCATCCTCCGCAACAATTTTCAATCATTTTTTAAGTCCTCAAGGAACTATCATTTTTAAGGAATTTGTTGTAAGGGACATAATTGACTGTGACGCTCAAGATGGCTACCAGGTAAGCAGTTATAATTTTTTCTCTCCAGATAAAAGTAAGTATTTGTATTGTCATAGTACATACACGACTTTTTAGTTCTCATTACCGAAACATGAGTTTGTGAAGTTTTATAAAATGTTGCAGTTTTAATTTTTGGATTACAATATACCCCATTATGGTCTAAATATAAAAAGAGAGGGAAAGTTTAGCTAACTCTCATTTAGCTTCCACAGTTAGCAAGAATGTTCAAGGTCGCTCATCCTCCGCAACACCATTATCATCCACCGCAACAATTGAAGGCCTGTTGCGGTGGAGATACTCAATGTTTCGGTAGTGAGAAACAGACTTATAAAGGAGGCACGTGCACTATAACACTTGCTCATTTCAATATAAATTTATATTTGCTTTAAACGCTTCTTGAACAGATTGCGTAAACAAAATAGCTATTACACCCCCCCCCCAGCAGGGGTCACTATTTTTTTTAAATGCTTCCACAAAAAGCAGTATGAATGCAGTATAGGCCACCTACTATAAATGCAATATTATTTACTATTTCATAGTTTTACTGTGAAACAATGTATTTTTATTTTTTTTTAACAAAATGTTCAAGATTACAATTGTGTATTTTGTTACAGACAAGCATCAGTTGACAAGAAAAGGGCATCAGCGAAAGAAAGGCTGGCAAAGCATAGGGAGAAAATATACAGTAATCCAGTATTACTTGAGGAGTTCAGAAGAAAGGAGAGAGAGAAGTCTGGGGAAAGGGTGATAATAGGGAAAAAATATAACTTGGATTCATTGTTTTGACTAAAACTTGCACTCACTCCCACACAGACACACACACAGACATGCATGTGCATACACATTCATTCATTTTTCCTTTTCCAGGTATAAGAAACGTAAAGAAAATGGTAAAATTAAGACTACTCAGGACCTCACAAGTAGACAGCATGAGAGAAAAAATTAAATGGAAGAAAAATTCAGCAAAATATTACAGAAAAAAAGCAAGAGCAAGCACTTCTAGATCTAACCCCAACATCTTCATTAAGTGAGGCAGAAAATGTCTTTGCAAATGAAGAAAATAACAGACAGGAACTAGACACAAATAATGAAAGTCTGAACAGAACACCAGCAGAAGAAAGTTTAGACCTGACAGGGCCAAATGAGGCATCCACCCCCCAGAGAACACGGCCAGTCATTAAAAAAAGAGAGCGGGTATCAGAGACTGTGGCCAAATTAAGAGCAAAGCTAAGGTATGTTGAAGAGAAACTTGGGGCAAAGACAACACAACTGCTGACACTAAACAGAAAAATTAGGAAACTGGCGGCTAATAGAACAAAAAGTGCAATGCCAAGGCTACCAGTAAATATTTCACAGAGAGTCAGGATCAGAGAGGCAAAAAAGGGACTGCCGGTCAATAGCAGGCGAAAACAACTTGGCAAGGTTGTGAGCATGTTCCTACATCGGGATGATGTCTCAACTATCATGAATGGCAAGGCTGGAGAGATTCGTCGCAAGGGACAAATTTATAGAAAAAGAGCACTCACAGACACCCTGGCAAAACTTCATCAACGCTTCCTTGCTGAACATCCTGAGCAAACCGTGTCCAAAGCTCAGTTCTTTAGATTGAGGCCATTTTGGATAATTAGGCCTAAAGTTAAAGACAGAGAGACGTGCGCATGTAAAATGCACGAGAACATTGACTTTAAAATAAAAAGAATTCAACAACTGGGTATCATTGAAACATCAAGCCCAGAGGATCTTGTGCAGTCCAGTGTGTGTGACACTGGCAACATGTCCTGCATGTATGGCAGATGTCAAACATGCATTGAAAAGACCTTTCCCATATCCTTAGATCCTCTCACTCAGGGGAACACTGTCATCTGGCAAGAGTGGATCACAAGATCTGTCACTGTAACAAAGACCCTCAAGGATGGATCTACAGAGGAAAGGCAGACAAAGTAAACTGTCCTCGAAAAGCATCATCCATTGAGCGGTTGCTGGCCCTAACAAAAGAACACCTTCCAAGTTTTGCCATTCACATGTATAATGTCAAAAACCAATATTTGTCATTAAAAGCAATGAAAGATACCCTGACAGATGATGCTGTTGCTGTGCATGTGGATTACAGTGAAAATTACAGCTGCAAATATGCCAAAGAAATCAAGGACACCCATTTTGGAACTGGGAATGATCAAGTAACGCTCCACACCGGGGTGCTCTATCTCAGTAGGGGCAGAGTGGAAGCCTTTGCATCCCTCTCAGTCTGCCTACAGCACGATGCAGTGGCAACCTGGGCTCATCTTGACCCAGTGCTGAGATACATACGAGGAAAGTATCCTTAAGCACACAACTTACATTTCATTTCAGATGGCCCAACTTCCCAGTACAGAAACAAAACATCTTTCTATCTAGCCTCCACTGTGCCCTTTATGCACGGATTTCAATGGGTGACCTGGAACTATACTGAGGCATCACATGGCAAAGGTGCACCAGATGGAGTAGGTGGGGCCTTGAAGAATCTGGCGGACAGAATTGTTTCTTATGGGACCAGTATTCCTGATGCAGACTCTCTGTATGAGCAGGGAGAAAATAAAAGCCAGCTGCGAATTGGTTCCCCCAAACCTGAAATCAGTTCCTGGGACACTGAAAATACACCAAGTGAGTCAGCATTTATATTAATTATATGAGTAAATATAAAGGGTAAATAAGTAAATGTAGTTGAGTAGTATGTAGTTACAGAAGTTAAATAAAGTAAAATAAGTAAAATTCTCAATGTAATTAACATGGAAAGCAGACTACACTAGTATCTGAAATAATCTCACAAAAGAAGTCAGTCAATGTGTGATACTCCAATTCATCCACCCTAACAGCTGACATCCACAAAACCGGGAGTCATAAACACACGAGAGGTGTCATGCTTTTGTGGTAAAGATTGCCAGTGCTTTTCTCCAAATTGCCACATGTTCTCTGAGGGAAGAGATGAGGACCCTGACAGAACAGAGGCCACCATAGAGGTTGGACAGTGGGTCCTGGTTGAATATGATAGTGACTTGTTCCCTGGTACAGTCACAAAGGTGAATTTAATTTCAAGATTTCTGTTAATATGTGACTATTTCTCCAGTTACATTATAGTACATGCTGTTCAGCCAAAATGTGTAGAGACTATAACAATGTTTCTTAAAACAGATTGCTGAAGGGCAGTATGAAGTCGACACCATGAATTGTGCAGGGAGAACCGCTTCTATGTACCGAGCATCAAATTTCCAGGAGAAAGAGTCTGGTACTATCGTGATGACATACGGGACATAATCCCAGAACCACTTCCTGTTACCTCCTCTGCTAGACATTTCTGCATTTTACCAGACATATGGGCAAAACACAAAAAACGCTCTTGAATGAATTCCAGTTGGGGGGGAAACGTGATTGGCACAAAGCAGTCGTTCCAGTTGTTTGTTTTAGTTGTTTGACTAACTTATAAATCTAGTTGGTGCTATTCAAGTTCTTCACATGAAATTATTCTCATAAAAGGTTGTGTGTTGAATGTCAGGACCAGGATTTAGCTACACTAAAATCTTTTTACAAGAGCAGATGATGGTATGTTACATTTAAATGTTTCTCAGGAACACATGATGGTATGTTCAATTTAAAAAGTTCTCATGAACACATGACTGTATGTTATACTAGAATGATAAGATTAGGCTACATTACATGATTGTTTATGAGCATAAGATTGTAACTTGTTTACACAACACTTGTTAACACAAGGCATGGTACTGTGATGATTACGATAAATGAGAAAATGAAATAAATGTTTATGAAATAAATTATCTTTTAAGAATTGTATGCGTTTTAAATATGTAGGCATCAAACCCCTTTGTCAACAGTGAATGTGTGAGCTAAATCTCATTTCCGAAACAATGATCCTCATTACCGAAATGGCATTTTCATTACCGCAACATGTATCTTTTTTACCAATAAAGTAATAATTAGATAATCATATTTTGTTTTAAAATGTATATACGTTTTATACAACACTACTTATTTAAGGTCTGCTACATAATAAAAGTGTATGTTATCTATTAGTAAAACAATTAAATAAATTGTAAATCATCATGTATGTTTCGGTAATGAGAGAAAATAAGGAAATTACAAAAAATAATAAATATGAAAACGTAATCTCTCCAGAGTTTTACATAGCTTTGAGCATGAGTAATAAGAGTCTACTTTAACATTAGCCAAAAATACACATTTTTAACCATATATTTAATTTAATGTCATGTTGCGGTAATGATAATTTTTTATGGACTTCGTCTAAAAAATGTAAAGAATTATATAGGAAATATTTTTTTAATCTTCTAAAAATAATGGTTATAGTAAGTTCCGACCTTAATCTTATATCTGCAAAAAGAAAATTGGCTTTAAGGGCATTTTTAAAATTCTGATGCTAGACACCTAAATCTAGATTTCGTGAGAATCACCCAGCTGTTCCCCCTACACTTCCCCTGACAATCAGCAGCTGTTCCCCCTACTCTCACCCCTGACAATCAGCAGCTGTTCCCCCTACTCTCACCCCTGACAATCAGCAGCTGTTCCCCCTACTCTTCCCCCTGACAATCAGCAGCTGTTCCCCCTACTCTCACCCCTGACAATCAGCAGCTGTTCCCCCTACTCTCACCCCTGACAATCAGCAGCTGTTCCCCCTACTCTCACCCCTGACAATCAGCAGCTGTTCCCCCTACTCTCCCCCTGACAATCAGCAGCTGTTCCCCCTACTCTTCCCCCTGACAATCAGCAGCTGTTCCCCCTACTCTTCCCCCTGACAATCAGCAGCTGTTCCCCCTACTCTTCCCCTGACAATCAGCAGCTGTTCCCCCTACTCTTCCCCTGACAATCAGCAGCTGTTCCCCTACTCTTCCCCCTGACAATTAGCAGCTGTTCCCCTACTCTTCCCCTGACAATCAGCAGCTGTTCCCCTACTCTTCCCCCTGACAATCAGCAGCTGTTCCCCTACTCTTCCCCCTGACAATCAGCAGCTGTTCCCCTACTCTTCCCCCTGACAATCAGCAGCTGTTCCCCTACTCTTCCCCCTGACAATCAGCAGCTGTTCCCCTACTCTTCCCCTGACAATCAGCAGCTGTTCCCCTACTCTTCCCCCTGACAATCAGCAGCTGTTCCCCTACTCTTCCCCTGACAATCAGCAGCTGTTCCCCTACTCTTCCCCCTGACAATCAGCAGCTGTTCCCCCTACTCTTCCCCCTGACAATCAGCAGCTGTTCCCCCTACTCTTCCCCCTGTACACCAACAGCTACACCTCCAGCCTCCACTCTTTATGCTTCTGACTACAATTATTCAAAAACTATGATGATGAACTTTTACACTGCCATCATTAAGTCCATCCTGTCCTCCATCACTGCATCATCTGCTCTGCAGAGCAGGTCATTGGCTGTAATATGCCGTCTTTATGTGACCTACACACGTGATGCTGAGGCAGGCAGCAAAGATTGTAGCGATTCTTCTCACCCTGGAAAACGACTATTCAAAACACTCCCCTGGCAGAAGACTGAGGTCAATCAAAAGCCTCTCACCACAAGAACATTTTCTTTTCCACGGTAGGCGGTAGGCCTCAGGAACATGCACCTGGTACCAAACTGATTATAGCCTGCTCCCCACATCCACTCAATACTCTAACTAAACATTTGCACCTTACATATTCACAAGTTGCATATTTTAGTAATTTATTGTATGTTGTTCATAAAGTGTGTTTAAGAGTTGCAGTTACAGGCCAGAACAATTTCCTTGTTTGGTGTAAACGCACTTAGTAATAAAACTCTTTCTGATTCTAAACTACCACACATTCCAATTTGAACGGCAGTATATCGTTATTCTTCTAATTATTTTATAAATATTACTTTGTGAAAGCCCTTAGGCTGTTCTTTGCGCTATACTTAATATATCTTATGTTGTTTGAACATCAATGAAGAAAAAGACTACTACCTAGCGAACAATTTATTATATACCTTTAAGTTATAAATACAATACTATTAAGCACACGAGTCAAATACATACCAATAGCTACACAAATTGTAACTGGTATTTACCTCCTTGACAGTTGTGTAATCTGTCAGGCAGCAGCCTCAGTTCGTCGTAGAGGGTTTTGTAGATCTCCTGAAGCTTTTCAAACTCTTCCGATGACATTTTGCTTTAACTTCAGCAGAACAGGTTATATTTTGAATTATCCCGTTATATGTTGACAATACAAACGCTCAGTTATTACGTGTAGAAAGATCAACATTAGGTTAAAGAGACTTGATGAAGTGTAAACAACTAACTGGATCTTCGGGTCTCCTGCAGCGATATTTCCGCATTGGGGTCCTCGTGATTGTAAATCACATGTCTAATGCCTGATGATTCTGCCAGAATTGAATTCAACTACATGCCTTTAACGTCAACCTAACAACAATGCAAATCACCAGAGTGTGTTATCTACCCATTATGGGATTGCTGTTGAAATACTGTAGTTAAACTAAAATTATTGCCGGTCATTTACATACAGGCATTCAAATTATTGCTTTGTAACTGATGCATTGTGGTTAATGCTGTTTTTGTCCCAAATAAAAACTCTGGAATTCCAAACAGATTTCCTTTTTCCCAGAACATTGCTTTTTCATCTAAAGGATAAGGTACAATCTACTAACTTTCAAGAAAAGCGGAAGTTTTAAGGTAGAAAATGTTGTTTTACTAAACATATTTCATATACGTTTAAACCTATCCACGTTGCAGAATATTTCGATTTTAAAATTACCTAAATTAAAATATAATTTTCTCGCAACTAGACCTAGATCTTTTTAAAAATGTATGAATTTGGTTTACATCAGCTAATACAGTTCCAAAAGGAAAGTGAAAGCGCATGCGTCGAATGAATAGAAAAACTACAACCCCAGAGTTCCCATGAACCAGCATCGATGACATCCTCCTATACCTTAACCAGATAGTCGACAGCGCTGATCATCAGCTGTTAGTTGGTGGAGCACATAACCTGGGGACAGAGCCATGCTGAACCAACAGTGAAGAAATGCCACAGTAGATTGTGCTCGCCCGGATCCATGCCATGATGGTGCTCCTAATAATTATCGCAGGTCTTGGTGTGGTTGCACTGCTCATGCTTTTATTTGCGCCTCATATCAGGTAAGAGAAAACGATGTGTACATTATGTTCGAAGCCACTGCCGATGCATTATCCGCTTCATTAAGCTTGGCATCTGACAGGCGATGTAATTAAACAGTATCAATTATATTTACGGTCAGGCGACCAAAACACAAAAAATAAATGGATGAATCGAGAGCAATTATGAAGATGAAAATTGCGCTTATTCTTTTGAAATGTGTAGTTATAGTAACGTTTCATAATTACATGCATTTCTGTTAGTTCTAGGTGGAATATAAAGCATACTCTCAATGCGCTGTCTAATGAATACGGTTGCTTTGCCAATATGGGTTAGGTTTGTTGAATAATACTACTGCGTTGGCAGGGGGGCAGCTCGCTGTCCGCGCGTGGGCGGAGTTATATATGTGTAACCATTGGGTTCCGTGAGGTGGGCGGAGTTATATATGTAACCATTGGGTTCCGTCAGGTGGGCGGAGTTATATATGTATTCATTGCGTTCATTGAGGTGGGCGGAGTTATGTAACCATTGGGTTCCGTGAGGTGGGCGGAGTTATATATATGTGTAACCATTGGGTTCCGTGAGGTGGGCGGAGTTATATATGTGTAACCATTGGGTTCCGTGAGGTGGGCGAAGTTATACATGTAACCATTGGGTTCGGTGAGCCATTGGTTGATCGACCAAGCCAGGCTCTGTGGTGTGACTGTGAGGCGACTTGATGTCTGATCCTTGCGTTACGTAATTGAGTTGGATCACTGTTGTCCAAGTGTCACACTGCATATTGAAAAGACATATGTTGCAAGTTAAATAATAAATATGTTTAACTCTGCGATCCATTCACATCGATTCCGTAGCATATGGGTCCAGCGCACAGCACCCAGTTCGTATTATAGTGCACTTTTATCGTCCAGAGCTCTGGTCAAAAGTAGCGCACTAATTGGACACTAGGGTGCTATTTGTGAATTGGCCTTCAGTGCGGACGATTATAATGTGCAAACGGCAACCCAAGTCATACAGCGTCCTCTTTCCTCCCTCTGTTAGGAAATATGCTGCTGGTGGAGCATGCGTGTCCATGGCCCGACTGGATGGGAAAACCGTCCTGATTACTGGAGCCAACACTGGCATTGGGAAGGAGACAGCTTTGGACCTGGCTATCAGAGGTGACTGACTGAAATAGGGACCTCCTTAACATGCCTCGTTTCCTAGTCTGCTTTCCTATCCTATTTCCCTACCACCTTTTATTCATCAACACAACACTATTGAAAGTAGAACAGAGGCGTTCCAGCGTTCTAGGCCGCTGCGTCTGTTGCACTGCTGTAGCGTGGGGTTGGATCCAACCTACAGTATTATTTTATCTTCCACCATAATCTTTTGCCATTAAAGAATAACAAGTAGGGCATAGGTCATCATTTGAGATGCTCCGTGTGTGAATGAGTGTTGGCGATTTATATTTGCCAGGCGCTCGGGTGATCCTGGCATGCCGGGACGTGGAGAAGGGTGAGGAGGCAGCAGCATCCATAAGACGGTACTACAGCGGTGCCAACGTGGAGGTCCGAGAGCTGGACCTGGCTGATACCTGCTCCATACGGGCCTTCGCACAACGGTTCCTCCGAGGTGAGCCTACTGCTATATGGGAGTGTCCAACAAAGCACGCTTATCCCTCAATCGTGCACTACTTTACGCTTGTAGGGTCCAGAATGGCATTTGGGATGCAATTGATTACAGTATTGTTAATATTATTATAACAGTATTTATTACAGTATTATTATTATTTTATTATTATCACAGCATTTATTACAATACTATTACACTATAATTAATATTACTTTAACAGTATTTATTACAATACTATTGCAGTATTATTGAAGTATTTATTTATGTAAAGTCATCATTACAATATTATTATGATGGTACAGTATTATTGTATTTATTCTGGTGTTTCTACATTTATTTCAAGGCTAGCACAAATATTATAATTTGCTCAGTCCTCCGGTAAAACACAGAATAATGTTGACTTTGACCTATGACCTCTGCAGAGGTAAACCAACTCCAAATCTTAATCAACAACGCCGGGGTCATGATGTGCCCCTACATGAAGACCAACGACGGCTTTGAGATGCAGCTAGGGGTCAACCATCTGGGTGAGCCTGAAAGACTAGTGCCTGAAATACATCTGTCAGAGAACCTCTAAAATGAACCTGAAAAACGAGTGCCTGAAATACACCTGTCAGAGAACCTGTCAAATGAACCTTAAAAGCTAGTGCCTGAAATACACCTGTCAGAGAACCTCTAAAATGAACCTGAAAAACTAGTGCCTGAAATACATCTGTCAGAGAACCTCTAAAATGAACCTGAAAAACTAATGCCTGAAATACACCTGTCAAGAGAACCTGTCAAATGAACCTTAAAAGCTAGTGCCTGAAATACATATGTCAGAGAACCTCTAAAATGAACCTGAAAAACTAATGCCTGAAATACACCTGTCAAGAGAACCTGTCAAATGAACCTTAAAAGCTAGTGCCTGAAATACATATGTCAAAGAACCTGTCAAATGAACCTTAAAAGCTAGTGCCTGAAATACATATGTCAAAGAACCCCTAAAATGAACCTGAAAAACCAGTGCCTGAAATACACCTGTCAAATTAACCTGAAAAACCAGTGCCTGAAATACATCTTGCAGAGAATCTCTTAGATGAACCTGAAAAACTAGAGCCTAAAATACACCTGTCAGGGAACCTGAAAAATAAGCAATTTCAGTGAAGCTAAATTGTGCTAAGCTATTAATCTGTATCGGGTTGTGGTTTATTCCTTACTCCTGGTAGGTCACTTCCTGCTGACGTACCTTCTGATTGGCCTGCTGAAGCGCAGCGCTCCGGCCCGCATCGTGGTTGTTTCTTCTCTGGCTCACAACTTCGGCTGGGTCCGCTTCCACGACCTGCTCAGCCAGGGGAGCTACAACAGCGGCCTCGCCTACTGCCAAAGCAAGCTGGCCAACATCCTGTTCGCAAGGGAGCTGGCGCACAGACTCAAAGGTAGGCTGGGAGAGAGAGAAAGAAGAGAGAAAGAGGGAGACTAAGAATGAGAGAGAGAAGAGGGTGGAGAGAGAGAAAGAGAGAATGAGGGGGGAGAGAGAGAAACAAGAGAGAGAAAGAATATAGAAAGAAATCAGTAAAACATGGCATATTCGGTCAATTACCGTAACAACTAAGAGCGTTAAACCAGAATATTTCTTCTACCTGTGGTTTCATCCTGTGGCGACATCATGTAACAAGCCAACCAATGAAAATATCCAGATATTATGTGACCGTAAGTCTTTGATCTCGCTCCTCTCTGCCGTACTACTTGTGCCCAGACATTTGCCCTGAGCCTACCTAATGGATTGGTTTTCACAGAAATTAAATGAACAATTTTCTGCCAAAGGGCATACGTCAACGCGTCGAATAATCGCATTTAGGATGGTGTGAAAACCTCACCAGTTACTCATCTTCACAAGACAGATGCTCTGGCAGTGTGGCGGTCTCCATGGTAACATATTCCTTTCCTACCAGGATCCAGTGTGACGGTGAACTCTGTCCACCCGGGGTCGGTGCGATCTGAGCTGGTTCGCCACTCCACCATCATGTCTCTCCTCTTCTCTCTGTTCTCGCTGTTCCTGAAGAGCCCCCGGGAGGGGGCCCAGACCTCCATCTACTGCGCCGCGGCGGAGGAGCTCCACTCCATCACCGGGAAACACTTCAGGTACAGGGAAGGGAGGGTGACATAAAGTCAACGATACGCACATGAGAGAAATACAGGTTGAGGCAGGGAGAGAGTGAGGTGAGGGAGAGCCTTGAGAACCGTACTGTCACTATCACGTTTGATTTGCTTTAGTTTGGTCATTTAAAAGACACCTTCATCCTGAGCGACTTGCAGGAGCAATTAGGATTAAGTAAAGTGACAGTAATAAACTCTCTCCCTTCCAGTGACTGTATTAAACTCTCTCCCTTCCAGTGACTGTATTAAACTCTCTCCCTTGCAGTGACTGTATTAAACTCCTCCCCTTCCAGTGACTGTATTAAACTCCTCCCCTTCCAGTGACTATTAAACTCTCTCCCTTCCAGTGACTGTATTAAACTCTCTCCCTTCCAGTGACTGTATTAAACTCCTCCCCTTCCAGTGACTGTATTAAACTCCTCCCCTTCCAGTGACTGTGCCCCAGCGTTTGTGGCTCCCCAGGGGAGGAACGAGGAGACGGCCAGGAAGCTGTGGGACGCCAGCTGTGAGCTGCTGGGAATTGTTTGGGATGACTAACCTGACCTGCCCCCTTCCTCGTCCAACCCTGGTTGTGTTCTTCATGGGATCTCATCACCCTTTAAGTGCTGTATCTTTGGCCAGAACCCAAAGAGATTCACGGAGGGTTGTGGTCAAACGGGTACTTTTTTAAACCTTAATTTATCCAGAAAAGTTTGAGTTGGAAAACATGTTTGCGAGAAAAAACCTGGCAACTGTTTAACAGGAAGAAGTCGGTGTGTACAATACAATACATAAAAAACACACAATGCAATAAAATAAAATACATTCCTGTGCTCAGAGACATTTTTATTCTATCAGACATTGATTGTCTAAAAATGACACCATCTGCTCCCATTTAATGGTATTTTGTAGTTCTTTCCAGGACCAAGGAGCATTATCAGAGATGGGGAATTAAACGGTTTTCGACCGTGCCCTTGGAACTGCAAAAGAGCACTCACTTGTTGGGACAAAGATATTTTGTCAGTAGCTCTAGTCCCAAAAATGTTCTTCTGTCTCTGGATCACAGGATTGACTATTATCAGAAGACTAATGAGCAAGATACTAAAACATCGTTTTTGGATTATGTATTCTTTACTGTCAGAGGTTACCATAAGAAAAATTCATACTCTAAAACAAATACTAATGTTTGTTAGACAATAGCTTTCCTAAATTACAGAAAAACATTTTTATCCTGAAATAAAATCAAGTTTATTCTTTCAGTTCTTTCCAAGATATCAATGTTCTTTTTGAATTTTGACTTTTCTGTTGAATCAGTAGAATCAGTTGGATAGATTACTGCTTGAACAGTTGAATCAGTGGGATAGATTACTGCTTGAACAGTTGAATCAGTGGGATAGATTACTGCTTGAACAGTTGAATCAGTGGGATAGATTACTGCTTGAACAGTTGAATCAGTGGGATAGATTGCGGCTTGAACCGTTGAATCAGTTGAATAGATTACTGCTTGAACAGTTGAATAGATTACTGCTTGAACCGTTGAATCAGTTGAATAGATTACTGCTTGAACCGTTGAATCAGTTGAATAGATTACTGCTTGAACAGTTGAATAGATTACTGCTTGAACCGTTGAATCAGTTGAATAGATTACTGCTTGAACCGTTGAATCAGTTGAATAGATTACTGCTTGAACCGTTGAATCAGTGGGATAGATTACTGCTTGAATCGTTGAATCAGTAGGATAGATTACTGCTTGAACCGTTGAATCAGTAGAATAGATTACTGAATGAACCGTTGAATCAGTTGAATAGATTACTGCTTGAACCGTTGAATCAGTTGGATAGATTACTGCTTGAACCGTTGAATCAATCGGCTAGATTACTGCTTGAACCGTTGAATCAGTTGGATACATTACTGCTTGAACCATTGAATTAATCGGCTAGATTACTGCTTGAACCGTTGAATCAGTTGGATAGATTACTGCTTGAACCCTTGAATCAGTTGGATAGATTACTGCTTGAACCGTTGAATCAGTTGGATAGATTACTGCTTGAACCGTTGAATCAGTCGGCTAGATTACTGCTTGAACCGTTGAATCAGTTGGATAGATTACTGCTTGAACCGTTGAATCAGTTGGATAGATTTCTGCTTGAACCGTTGAATCAGTTGGATAGATTACTGCTTGAACCGTTGAATCAGTTGTATAGATTACTGCTTGAACCGTTGAATCTGTAGGATAGATTTCTGCTTGGACCGTTGAATCAGTTGGATAGATTACTGCTTGAACCGTTGAATCAGTTGTATAGATTTCTGCTTCTCTGCTGTGATGTTGGAAGAAAACATGTACTGAATCATTCCGGAAATGAGCACAAGTTACAGATGAAGGAGTTGTTTTTGAATGTCATCAAAAGCCAATTGTGCACTATTTAAGGTCTAGGGTGCCATTGGGAACACAAGCATGCTCTATTCTGATTGTGCAGTGGTTGTGAGAAGTCCACTTGACTCAGAGCGATCCCCAGAGTTTGCACCTCACAACGTCAGGAAGTTTATAATAAACTTGATATAAGGGTTATAATTATCATGGAAGACAAGCGTAGTTGGTGTTGCAGTGCCCTCCACCCTCACAGTTGGTGTTGCAGTGCCCTCCACCCTCACAGTTGGTGTTGCAGTGCCCTCCACCCTCACAGTTGGTGTTGCAGTGCGCTCCACCCTCACAGTTGGTGTTGCAGTGCGCTCCACCCTCACAGTTGGTGTTGCAGTGCCCTCCACCCTCACAGTTGGTGTTGCAGTGCCCTCCACCCTCACAGTTGGTGTTGCAGTGCCCTCCACCCTCACAGTTGGTGTTGCAGTGCCCTCCACCCTCACAGTTGGTGTTGCAGTGCCCTCCACCCTCACAGTTGGTGTCGCAGTGCTCTCCACCCTCACAGTTGGTGTCGCAGTGCCCTCCACCCACGCATTGAATGACTGTACAACAGGAGAATTGTCAAGCTGAAACCACTCTCAGTGTGCCGTCATGATTGCCATGGCAACACTTCCCTGAGAATTACAAGCCGAGGGAATAGATGCAAATCTGTCTATTCTTTAGATGTAGCTGATTTCAGTTTCCTTTTTAACACAATGTCCGTCACATTTGAATTAAGCGAAGGGGACTTGGTTGAGCAAAGGGGACTTGGTTGAGCAAAGGGGACTTGGTTGAGCAAAGGGGACTTGGTTGAGCGAAGGGGACTTGGTTGAGCGAAGGGGACTTGGTTGAGCGAAGGGGACTTGGTTGAGCGAAGGGGACTTGGTTGAGCGAAGGGGACTTGGTTGAGCGAAGGGGACTTTTCATGCAAAACTTCTAACTATATTTACCCCAATAAAACTTAAAGATTAATTCTGGGATTTATATGAAAAACAAACAATTTTCCTAAACCATCTGGAGTTAAAATATGTTCTTCATACTTGCATAAACAATATGACTGCTGTACCTTAGCACACATCACAATAATAACCACAAATATCAGAATGCATCTTAAAGGATTTGGCTGGTAACAAAGTCATCTATTTAGAGGGCTGGCCAAATTATGAATAGTGTTCTGAATCAAAACATTTAGCAGTTAAAATATTCCAAATTTCAACAGGAACATGGCTGCCATAGAAGGTTGTAGTGTCATACGAGTACATGATGCTATAATGCTCACAGTACATAGTGTAGTGTCATACGAGTACATGATGCTATAACGCTTACAGTACATCTTGTAGTGTCATACGAGTACATGATGCTATAATGCTCACAGTACATATTGTAGTGTCATACGAGTACATGATGCTATAATGTTCACAGTACATATTGTAGTGTCATACAAGTACATGGTGCTATAATGCTCACAGTACATATTGTAGTGTCATACGAGTACATGATGCTATAATGTTCACAGTACATATTGTAGTGTCATACAAGTACATGATGCTATAACGCTTACAGTACATATTGTAGTGTCATACGAGTACATGATGCTATAATGCTCACAGTACATATTGTAGTGTCATACGAGTACATGATGCTATAATGCTCACAGTACATAGTGTAGTGTCATACGAGTACATGATGCTATAATGCTCACAGTACATATTGTAGTGTCATACGAGTACATGATGCTATAATGCTCACAGTACATAGTGTAGTGTCATACGAGTACATGATGCTATAACGCTTACAGTACATCTTGTAGTGTCATACGAGTACATGATGCTATAATGCTCACAGTACATATTGTAGTGTCATACGAGTACATGATGCTATAATGTTCACAGTACATATTGTAGTGTCATACAAGTACATGATGCTATAACGCTTACAGTACATATTGTAGTGTCATACAAGTACATGGTGCTATAATGCTCACAGTACATAGTGTAGTGTCATACGAGTACATGATGCTATAATGCTCACTGTACATAGTGTAGTGTCATACGAGTACATGATGCTATAACGCTTACAGTACATCTTGTAGTGTCATACGAGTACATGATGCTATAATGCTCACAGTACATATTGTAGTGTCATACGAGTACATGATGCTATAATGCTCACAGTACATAGTGTAGTGTCATACGAGTACATGATGCTATAACGCTTACAGTACATCTTGTAGTGTCATACGAGTACATGATGCTATAATGCTCACAGTACATATTGTAGTGTCATACGAGTACATGATGCTATAATGCTCACAGTACATAGTGTAGTGTCATACGAGTACATGATGCTATAACGCTTACAGTACATCTTGTAGTGTCATACGAGTAAATGATGCTATAATGCTCACAGTACATATTGTAGTGTCATACGAGTACATGATGCTATAATGCTCACAGTACATATTGTAGTGTCATACGAGTACATGATGCTATAATGCTCACAGTACATATTGTAGTGTCATACGAGTACATGATGCTATAACGCTTACAGTACATATTGTAGTGTCATACGAGTACATGATGCTATAATGCTCACAGTACATATTGTAGTGTCATATGAGTACATGATGCTATAATGCTCACAGTACATATTGTAGTGTCATACGAGTACAGGATGCTATAATGCTCACAGTACACATTCTAGTGTCATACGAGTACATGATGCTATAATGCTCACAGTACATAGTGTAATGTGTATCTGTGCTGTGAAGAGTCGAGACAGGGTATTAACAGACTATTACAGATAGTCTTACATTACTTCTCTAATGAAACGTCTTTATCTTGTGACTGTTCTAGATCATTCCAGGCTTCTTTGTTCTTTCCACTTCCTGACGTATTTTCTCTTAAGTTTTCCTACAGTTTCTTCCCGTTGTCCTTCTGCATTCACATGCTAAGCTGCCAAGATGTATTTTATACAAATGTGAAACATGCCTTTTATTACATTGCAGTCATGTTAGGAGTTGAATGTTTACATCCACTGTAAATAAAAAATATATTAGCTATTACTTCTGTTTTTTGTTTGTTTTTCAATGAATTGGTCTTAGACACACACCTCTCAATCACAACATATGATGTTATTAATCAATCAGATATTCATGCGGTGTTGACACAATCATAGTCGTGATATAGTGACAGGTACTGTGTTCACACCAAAGTACCATAGAAAAATCAACAAGATAAAACACAATGTTTATAGAACTTATTGAGGTTCATTTAATTAATTTGGTCATTTTCAGCAGACTTATCACATTACTTAAAATGCATTATTCCAATGACGTAAAGAGCTCTAAACCAACTCATATTTAATCTGAAACCCATTCTGAGTTACGTCTCAGCACCAAATTCCTGCTACAATTAATTAATACAGCAGGTCAATTTAACAAAAGACATGAGTCTGTGATTAAATAATTTATAGCCACAAATAGATTATATTGCGGTTAAATGCAAGATGAAAAACAATTGAGCATTAATTAAAAATCCATTCCGGCGATACAAAAAAGCCTTGTGATACTGAAGAGATTTGCCATTAATTAATTATACGATTTTTCTGTTGGGCTGATTGTCTGCAGTTTATCAACGTTGTGACGACATCTTTGACGCTTTAGTCTAATTCTCAGACTCTTCTGACGGGCTGATTTTCTCCAGAGCTTCACTGACGTTGGAATCGTGTGACTGTGTCTTGGAGCTCGTAGCAGAACATTTCCTCTTGATCCAGATGAGAACACACATCAGACTGGTCCCCAGTATCACCAGTAGAACTAAAAGGCTGAGTCTGCTTTCTCCGACTTCTCCTTGGTCAGGATCCCAGCTGATGTCCAGCTTGTTGGCCAGACTCAGGTGAGAGGCGGTGCAGGTGTAGTTGTGTTTCTCAGTTAGTTCTTGGGCACTGATCTCCAGAGTCTTCCTCAGCTGGTACGTCAAGTCCCCATTTGGCAACACCTCCCCTCCGGTCAGGTCCTTGTCTCTAATTGGCTTACCGTCTTTGAACATGGTGAGGTTGATGTGTCTGGGGTAGAACCCAAACGCCAGGCAGCTGATCTTCACACCGCCAGACACGGCTTTCTGTATGAGCCGGACTCTGGGACGCACTTTACGCAATACAACCCTCTTCTCTCTCTCTAAAAAGACCTTCAGTGAGTTTATGCAAATCGGAAGGTAAACTGTTTGAAGTCGCAACTTCACAAATTCCAACTCTATCTTCCCCATGGTAAGGGTGGCTCTCCAGTGTAGTATGTAAAGTGAGTCATGTTGAAGGACATCCTGTCTGAAACAATCCCGTTGAACGATTCACTGAGCATTAGAAGAGTGGGTTCACCATTTCTTTTCATCTCACAACCGCTCATCAATGTCTGAACATGAATACCATCTGTGGAATTAAAGTACACTTGGAGGTTTGACAGTCTCTGTTTAAAAACATTTCACTGAACACATAGTTACCATAGTGTTGAGCTTTGGCCTCTTCTGTTTCATCTGCGGTGTAAAATCCTTTGTGTACCAACCGATGATCATTGTAGTCATAGTACCCAACTTGAATATTGTCCAGCATCACCACAGTCGTGAACTCAGGAAAAGGCGTTTCTCCTGTGATATATGTCGCCAAATTAAAGAGTGAATGAGATCCTGTACCTGGATGGGAAGAACTCTACTGTTAATCTTAATTTGCCATTAGGTACAAATATGTCCTGTTTTTCTGTCCCCCAGACTTGATACAGATGTGATAAGTTGTCTATCACTTCCAAGATCTCAAACTCCTTTTAATATATTCATATCACGACTATTCATATATTCAGAATAACTTGATATTATGTAATTGCATAGCTTCTGCAAATGTAGAGAAACAGCAGCATAGACCGCTGGACCTCCCTTGACCACACAGGATAGTTAAATAAGATGGACATTATATCAGGAAGAGACACAGATATTATCATACAGTGTGTAATTTATGGTTATGTTTAATCAAATGTATTATTTATTTATGGGCTATATGTTGTGTTATGTTTATTAAACCCTAGATTTGCTTAGGGGCAGCTAACTGGAGGGCAGAGGGTCAGTCTTAACTGGAGGGCAGTGGGTCAGTCTTAACTGGAGGGCAGTGGGTCAGTCCTAACTGGATGGACTGCAGTATAATTGGCCATAATTTAACCTGTATTCTGAAAACAAATATTCAAAAGTTATGGGGAACTGACCACAAGCACAAAAAGATTAAGAAAAAGGCCAGATGTAAAATCAATTAACATAAATGTCAAAAAATGTCATGGCTATTACTTATTTAAAATGACAGGTGGCCAAACACACACATACCTATTGATCTGTACACACACACACACACACACACACACACACACACACACACACACACACACACACACACACACACACACACACGCACACGCACACGCACACGCACACGCACACGCACACGCACACGCACACACACGCACACGCACACGCACACGCACACACACGCACACACACACACGCACACACACGCACACACACGCACACGCACACACACACGTTTGTTACACATCCAGAACACAGAAACACTTTGAAAACACTCCATTGTTTATTATACCAACATTGCCACTGTTAAACAGTAAATGATCCATTGTATATAAACCTGCCTTATAACTAGAAAAAATAAATCGATGACATCATTGCTTCACCCCATTAAAAAAAAGTTAACAGCAGTTTGGTAGCGCCTAGATTTTAGATAAGGTCAGAGGGTAAAGTGCATCAGTGGAGGAACAACAACAGTATAGGGGTTAACGAGTTAGAAAATTAGTAGTAGTGGTTACTGTCCAAAAGCTAGCGTGAAAGAGGTCAGCTTTTGGGAGTGAGTGAAAACAACCAATCAGAGAGTGACAACACGCCGATGGGTCTGCAATATAACCCTAATCCCTAGATAGTGCACTACAGTCCACCAGGGCCCAATGGTGTGCTGTGTAAGTAACATACTGTCTGCATAACCCCACATCACGTGACCTCTCATCAGGTGACCTGTGAGGTGACTTCAAGGCTCTGCTTACCAACTGAAAAATAATCAAAAAAGTGAAATACCTCCCATTGTAGAATTTAACCAGGGCATTTCATGTAACATGGCTATGTTTTCAATACTGAAGTACAATTGTCTTATTGTCATGAGCCTTTTTTAAAACACAAAATAAAAAAGTAGAATGCGAGTCACACATGTGAAAATATAGGCAGAGTCGGAGTCTGGTGAAACGACTTATGTGGGACTATAACACTGAACAGTTACAATCTGGAGAATCGTTGCATGATTGAGAAGTACCATCATCGAAATCTCCTAAATTTTACCTCCCTTACTAAATCCATCTTCAAAACACCAGTTTTGTTCTACAGAAAGGGCGACTCAGAAAATATCTAGGCCTGGTACGTGTCCCTTTCAGCCTACTTTCCAGACCTGGCGATGCTAAACACAGAGCATGTATGGAGTGACAGCACAAACCAGGTGTCGTTTCAGGCTATACAACATCCTATTGGTCTAGTTGTTTATGGCTTCATTATACAGGCACGTCTTTTGACCAATGGCATTAGCTTGCCCGGAAATATTTAGGGGGAAATATCTGATGTGGTCAAACAACATTTTTCCCTTTGGGAAACAACTATTGGCAGGTCAAGCTGATAAAAAGTCAACAGCGTAAAGGCAGACATCCTTCACTCTGAATTCAATCCTACTTGATGTCAAACCTCGGAACAAGTCGATAAACCTTTCGTCACGTCTTCTGTTCGGCACAGACGTGTTTGGGTGCCTTATAATTAATTAATTATAATTAAATAAACTACCCTTCACATCTGTATACTATCAACTGGCACGTCACACAGGTCTGACAGATGATTTGTGCAAAACAACCAACTTACAAAAATTGGAAATATTAAGAAGTAAATCCGAATTGGGGGAAAACCTCTACAAATTTTTTCATTAATTACACCACATTTTAAATTTGTCAGAAATAAATATTTTTGTCAGGGTTCTGCTGTCAGTCGTAAAAGATAAATCACTTTAAAGTGAGGTAGGAGACGTGCGAGAACTAGGATTTATGAATGCATTTACATAATTGTGCTTCCAGATTAAGTGGTCAAAGACTCAAAGCGAATGCATCCCTTGCCTCTCGAACTGAGAAGTCTTATTTAAAGTACTGTTGTCATTCTCTAGATGAGAGGAAGAGGGAAGTCGGCACAACGGTGTTTCACTGTGTTTAGTGTCGGAGGAAGTCGAGGAGGAAGAGACTCCAAACGTAAAACGTCAGTCAGCTTGGCAGTCCAGCTCAGACCAGGAAGTGCGCCTCAGCGATCAGTGTCTCCTGTTGAGTTTAGGTGTCCTGATTAAACCACGTTCTCTAGCTGTAGACAGGATTCCCACTGTTTGAAGTATCTCCTTAACATTCTTCAGTCTTTGCCATGACTTTGTGAACACATTAGGACCCTTAATAAACAAGACAACACGAACAAACAGGTGGTCTCTTCCTGTTTTGCTACATTTACATTCGGTTGGTGCCTTTGATCATGGCCCAGGGGTCGTCCCAGGGGTCGTCTCAGGGGTCGTCCCAGGGGTCGTCCCCACGTCGTTACCTGGCGTTGGGGCGGCCCTGGAGCGTTTTCTTCAACCCTGGGGGCGTTGTGTCCGTGCCCTGGTGTTCTGACAGCCACTGGCGACAGATGTCCTGCATGACAGAGTCTCCAGCGCCCTCTGCTGCCAGGAGGACTTCCTGAACTAGCGGCCCGGCCCTGGTCACATCGAGCTTCACGGCCAGCAGGTAGGCCGCTCGCAGCTTACTCACCTGCAGGTAGGCCTTAATCTAGAAGGATATAAACACAAATCAACACACTGCAGGTAGGCCTTAATCTATACACAGACATTGTCTAGTTTATTACATGAAATGTTATATTTGATTGTGTGTCATATATTATGCATGGAGGTTGTAACCTTGGTCTCTGTACTTTTGGTTTCCTGAATGAGACATTCCAACTCCTTCGCCTGAATCAAGACAAAAACAAACAACCACTTTAACACCATCTCCGAGCAAGGCCACGAGGGATTAACTGAAACTTGGTCAAGAGGTCAATGACCTGTATGACTCATGTATCGTAACAGTGTGGTTATTCAAATTCTATTTGGACATTGATGGTTTTCATACATGACATTTAGAAGATGTCCCTTTGAGGTGTTGGAGTGGCGATTGCTTTATGCCATCTTCCGTTCAGTTGGAAGCATTGCTAGAATTCAGTTCTAAATTATTATTATTATTATAAATTACAGCTTCAATTGTTTTGACGAAGTTCCAATGAGCTTGTTTCCAACGGATCGATTTTAGATATGGACATGCTGCTTTATTTATGAACGGCTTAACGTAATAAGGCAGGGGTCTTTCTTCAACGTACATCGGAGGGCACTTTCTCGGCGATGGACACACAGCTCAGGACGATGGCGTCACAGTCCGTCTTAGTGGCCGTGCCTGACTCGCCCACACATTTCAGCAGCTGCCGCACAGCAGCGTACTGCCTCTGGCGGATCAGCCTCTGGCCCGCACGAACATACACCACCAGGGCCTCCAGCTGGAAGTCCTGAGGAGAGGAAGAGCGTACAACAGTCAAATAGACAAGAGAAATTCATTATGAAAAAGGGTTAACAAAAGAACACATTTAAAGAATCAATAATTGATGGGTGTCAGAGAATGTGTAACTGTGGCAAAGTACTTAACATCCACGCATCTCTGCTGCTTGTGTATATAACTATAACAATATGCTGCTTGTGTATATAACTATAACAATATGCTGCTTGTGTATATAACTATAACAATATGCTGCTTGTGTATATAACTATAACTAAATGCTGTTTGTGTATATAAATATAACTATAACAATATGCTGTTTGTGTATATAAATATAACTATAACAATATGCTGTTTGTGTATATAACTACACCTATAACAATTTGCTGCTTGTGTATATAACTATAACTATAACAATATGCTGCTTGTGTATATAACTATAACAATATGCTGCTTGTGTATATAAATATAACTATAACAATATGCTGCTTGTGTATATAACTATAACTAAATGCTGTTTGTGTATATAAATATAACTATAACAATATGCTGCTTGTGTATATAAATATAACTCTAAGAATATGCTTCTTGTGTATATAAATATAACTACAACAATATGCTGCTTGTGTATATAAATATAACTATAAGAATATGCTGCTTGTGTATATAAATATAACTATAACAATATGCTGTTTGTGTATATAAATATAACAATATGCTGTTTGTGTATATAACTACACCTATAACAATTTGCTGCTTGTGTATATAACTATAACTATAACAATATGCTGTTTGTGTATATAAATATAACTATAACAATATGCTGTTTGTGTATATAAATATAACTATAACAATATGCTGCTTGTGTATATAAATATAACTATAACAATATGCTGCTTGTGTATATAAATATAACTATAAGAATATGCTGCTTGTGTATATAAATATAACTATAACAATATGCTGTTTGTGTATATAAATATAACAATATGCTGTTTGTGTATATAAATATGCTGCTTGTGTATATAATATAACTATAACAATATGCTGCTTGTGTATATAAATATAACTATAACAATATGCTGCTTGTGTATATAAATATAACTATAACAATATGCTGCTTGTGTATATAAATATAACTATAACAATATGCTGCTTGTGTATATAAATATAACTATAACAATATGCTGCTTGTGTATATAAATATAACTATAACAATATGCTGCTTGTGTATATAAATATAACTATAACAATATGCTGCTTGTGTATATAAATATAACTATAACAATATGCTGCTTGTGTATATAACTATAACAATATGCTGCTTGTGTATATAACTATAACAATATGCTGCTTGTGTATATAACTATAACAATATGCTGCTTGTGTATATAACTATAACAATATGCTGCTTGTGTATATAACTATAACAATATGCTGCTTGTGTATATAACTATAACAATATGCTGCTTGTGTATATAACTATAACAATATGCTGCTTGTGTATATAAATATAACTATAACAATATGCTGTTTGTGTATATAAATATAACTATAACAATATGCTGTTTGTGTATATAAATATATATAACTATCACAATATCTCACCTGAATGACTCTGTATGCGATTCCAAAGCCTTCTTCTATATTCTTCCCTCCCAACATCACCTAAACATAACACAACATTTTATGAACACCACGCCCTCATCGCCTAGCAACAATGTCTGTTTAGTCGTGACAGGCGTTATTCCCTTTACCACATTATCTAGTACTAATAGTACTACTCTAAATTTCACAGGGGTCTATAGGAATGTAAAACGTACTGTACTTGGAACAAATACATAGAAGTTTAACAAAACTTCACAGGAGAAACTATTTTTATAAACGGTAGTGAAGCGGTGTGTATGTGAATTTATTCTCAGCTACATAGGGAGAAACCAGGGTGTAGTTCAGATGTAGCTCGTATTTACGAAAATCAATTTTTTATTAAGATATATATTTTGAAAATGTTCATGCTTTATTTGAGAGATTCAAAAACTAGTGAAGAGAAGACTGTGCTGTAAAGGGCAGCCAGGTCACACTATCTCTCCGCGGGGCAGGCCTACCTTGCAGGCTACATCGATCTTCATGGCGCCGGGGCCAAACAGAGTAGGAGGAGAGTTGGTGGAGGAGGAGGGGGCAGCAGGCTTGGAGCTGGACATTTCACAGCGATGGAGAAACCGGGTCACTTCTAACTGGAGCTCGATGGTGTGCATATGCCTGAAGGAGAGACCAGCGTCACGTGACAGAGACCAGCGTCACGTGACAGAGACCAGCGTCACGTGACAGAGACCAGCGTCACGTGACAGAGACCAGCGTCACGTGACAGAGACCAGCGTCACGTGACAGAGACCAGCGTCACGTGACAGAGACCAGCGTCACGTGACAGAGACCAGCGTCACGTGACAGAGACCAGCGTCACGTGACAGAGACCAGCGTCACGTGACAGAGACCAGCGTCACGTGACAGAGACCAGCGTCACGTGACAGAGACCAGCG
The DNA here is from genome assembly GCA_029465975.1 of Dallia pectoralis. Taxonomy (NCBI): domain Eukaryota; kingdom Metazoa; phylum Chordata; class Actinopteri; order Esociformes; family Umbridae; genus Dallia; species Dallia pectoralis. The sequence goes on along the minus strand of CM055757.1, from coordinate 3,268,962 downwards.
TCACGTGACAGAGACCAGCGCCAACTGTGTCACATGACAGCAGTGATGCCCCAGCCCCTCCACACTGAACACTACCCACCTGGACACATCACTGGAGGACATTTTCTTCCTGAAGGGGTTGGTGATTGACTTCTTCCGGGCAGCCGTGGTGCCCCGCCCCCCTCCCTGCTGCTCCTGCAGGTAGGTCCGGAGGTGTTCCTGGGCCCGGACCAGCCATCTCTGCTGGTCTCCAAGCTGCACGTAGGACACTGCCCCGTGGGTGAAGAAACGGATACACGTCATGGCTGCCCGCACATGGTCCTGATGGAGGAGAGATGGGAGGGAGTGAGAAAAGATGAGAGATGGAGAGATGGGGAGGGCAGAAGAGAGATGGAGAGATGGGGAGGTGTGTGTCAAGTGAGAACAGATACCAGCTTGCATCAGGGAGACAACCAGAATTCAAATGTGCGCTGATTACAGTGTTTTTGTTCTGAAACTAACCATCATGAACTGCTGGACCTGGTACAGCGTGTTGAAGTGTCCTCGTCGCTGCAGCAGTTGACAGGAGGCCATGAGGTACCGGCTGCAGACCTCCAGGCCTGGGTCCAGGGTCTCCAACAAGCCCTGCAGGGTTCCCAGGCGACCACTCTCCAGGCTGGGCTGCAGAACGCCTTCCAGGAACACCTCCTCTGGACACCTCTGGAGGGACACAGAGGAAGACATTGCAATGGGAACACTAGGCGGGTAATTGGAAATCAGATGAGATGTTACTCATGCTGGCCTCTGACTGGCCAACATCTTAATGAGCCCTGTCATGTAATATGCCTTAATAAGCCCTGTCATGTAATATACCTTAATAAGCCCAGTCATGTAATATGCCCTAATAAGCCCTGTCATGTAATATACCATAATAAGCCATGTCATGTAATGTGCCTTAATAAGCCCTGTCATGTAATATACCTTAATAAGCCCTGTCATGTAATATACCATAATAAGCCCTGTCATGTAATATACCATAATAAGCCCTGTCATGTAATATGCCTTAATAAGCCCTGTCATGTAATATACCATAATAAGCCCTGTCATGTAATATGCCTTAATAAGCCCTGTCATGTAATATGCCTTAATAAGCCCTGTCATGTAATACACTTTAATAAGCCCTGTCATGTTATATACCATAATAAGCCCTGTCATGTAATATGCCTTAATAAGCCCTGTCATGTAATACGCCTTAATAAGCCCTGTCATGTAATACGCCTTAATAAGCCCTGTCATGTAATACGCCTTAATAAGCCCTGTCATGTAATACGCCTTAATAAGCCCTGTCATGTAATACGCCTTAATAAGCCCTGTCATGTAATACGCCTTAATAAGCCCTGTCATGTAATACGCCTTAATAAGCCCTGTCATGTGCTATGCCTTAATAAGCCCTGTCATGTGCTATGCCTTAATAAGCCCTGTCATGTGCTATGCCTTAATAAGCCCTGTCATGTGCTATGCCTTAATAAGCCCTGTCATGTGCTATGCCTTAATAAGCCCTGTCATGTGCTATGCCTTAATAAGCCCTGTCATGTGCTATGCCTTAATAAGCCCTGTCATGTGCTATGCCTTAATAAGCCCTGTCATGTAATATGCCTTAATAAGCCCTGTCATGTAATATGCCTTAATAAGCCCTGTCATGTAATATGCCTTAATAAGCCCTGTCATGTAATATGCCTTAATAAGCCCTGTCATGTAATATGCCTTAATAAGCCCTGTCATGTAATATGCCTTAATAAGCCCTGTCATGTAATATGCCTTAATAAGCCCTGTCATGTAATATGCCTTAATAAGCCCTGTCATGTAATATGCCTTAATAAGCCCTGTCATGTAATATGCCTTAATAAGCCCTGTCATGTAATATGCCTTAATAAGCCCTGTCATGTAATATGCCTTAATAAGCCCTGTCCTGTAATATGCCTTAATAAGCCCTGTCATGTAATACGCCTTAATAAGCCCTGTCATGTAATATGCCTTAATAAGCCCTGTCATGTAATATGCCTTAATAAGCCATGTCATATACCATAATAAGCCCTGTCATGTAATATACCATAATAAGCCCTGTCATGTAATATACCATAATAAGCCCTGTCATGTAATATACCTTAATAAGCCCTGTCATGTAATATACCATAATAAGCCCTGTCATGTAATATACCATAATAAGCCCTGTCATGTAATATGCCTTAATAAGCCCTGTCATGTAATATACCTTAATAAGCCCAGTCATGTAATATGCCCTAATAAGCCCTGTCATGTAATATGCCTTAATAAGCCCTGTCATGTAATATGCCTTAATAAGCCCTGTCATGTAATATGCCTTAATAAGCCCTGTCATGTAATACGCTTTAATAAGCCCTGTCATGTAATATACCATAATAAGCCCTGTCATGTAATATGCCTTAATAAGCCCTGTCATGTAATATGCCTTAATAAGCCCTGTCATGTAATATGCCTTAATAAGCCCTGTCATGTAATACGCCTTAATAAGCCCTGTCATGTAATACACTTTAATAAGCCCTGTCATGTAATACGCCTTAATAAGCCGTCATGTAATATGCCTAAATAAGCCCTGTCATGTAATATGCCTTAATAAGCCCTGTCATGTAATATGCCTTAATAAGCCCTGTCATGTAATATGCCTTAATAAGCCCTGTCATGTAATATGCCTTAATAAGCCCTGTCATGTAATATGCCTTAATAAGCCCTGTCATGTAATATACCTTAATAAGCCCTGTCATGTAATACACTTTAATAAGCCCTGTCATGTTATATACCATAATAAGCCCTGTCATGTAATATGCCTTAATAAGCCCTGTCATGTAATACGCCTTAATAAGCCCTGTCATGTAATACGCCTTAATAAGCCCTGTCATGTAATACGCCTTAATAAGCCCTGTCATGTAATATGCCTTAATAAGCCCTGTCATGTAATATGCCTTAATAAGCCCTGTCATGTAATATGCCTTAATAAGCCCTGTCATGTAATATGCCTTAATAAGCCCTGTCATGTAATATACCTTAATAAGCCCTGTCATGTAATATGCCTTAATAAGCCCTGTCATGTAATATGCCTTAATAAGCCCTGTCATGTAATATGCCTTAATAAGCCCTGTCATGTAATATGCCTTAATTAACCCTGTCATGTAATATGCCTTAATAAGCCCTGCCATCAAATAAGCCCCGAACCTGTGACCCTTAACCCCTGACCTTGGTGAGCAGGTGCTGCAGGGCCTCCTTCATGCTGTCGTGTCTCATGAGGAAGGAGACGACGGCCAGGTGTGTTCCGTAGCGGGACAGGTAGTAAAGGCTCTCTTGGTACATGACCCCGCCGCGACCCGAACCTCCCAGGGGTCCGTCCACCAACCTACCGGGCTCACACAGAGCATCCTCCAGCTCCCGTAGAGATACCAGGATGTCCTCATTACTGGACTGGGAGGGAGAGCGACCGAGAGTGAATGGTGGCAAACCAAAAATAACAGCATGTGGTCACACAGACAATACGGTGTTACGTAACTCCTCTACATCCAGTCCGGTCTATTTAACCGGCAGCATTCCCATAATACGGACAAACCCATTACTATTCCTAGGGGCTATAGAGGCTCAATGTTGCCAAAGAGATTATTCACTGTCTGTTCTGTCCATAATAACAAAAGTAATTAAACTCAAGTGGCCCAGTAGGAGGGGTTCCGCTACACCGGCCGCGGTAACAGTCCAATCCTGTCTAAAACTCAGGGCTGTAGGCCTCCTGGTCAAAAGCAGTGACCTAAATAGGGAGTAGGCTGTGATTTGGGACCCTGCCTGAACATTAATTCTCTGCCCGGAAGCGGTCCGGCCGCTCAGTCAGCTGGAAGACAGAGGGCATTTTGATTGAGCCCGTTTTGATTGCACCCGATACCCCTTATAATGAACAACTTATGACCAGATGCCCTAGTCTACAGAGCTACAAATACACCACGATGACATACGGACCGAGACAACGTGGTTAAACCGCCGGCCACAGTGTATAGACGAGTGGCCTTGGTCCTGAGACGTGAACGGAAGGTCAACCCGGTTTGGATCAGAGTAACACTGAACTGGGAGCAGCACAGGCAGCCGAACCAAAAGAAACCAGCAGAAAGCTGCTGAAGAATGTGACCTCTGGCTTGCTGTATATCAGACAGTTTCCCAAGGGCATGTGTCAGGGTGGTTGCTGTGGACATACCTGGGGTTGACGTCATTCAAATGGTCATTAAGTTTAATTTGTAGCCAACACCTTTTGACATGCTGGACAATGTTACATTAATGCAATGAAGGACATATAATACACAGGCCCTGTATTTACCTATTCCTACATCAGCCAACAGTGTGGGTCTGACAGTAGAACTAACCTTGGCCAATGAGGGTCTGACAGTAGAACTAACCTTGGCCAGTGCGGGTCTGACAGTAGAACTAACCTTGGCCAGTGCGGGTCTGACAGTGTTCTCCAGATAAGAGACTATCTCCTGCAGTAATCGAGGTCCCAGGTTGATCTGGTTCCGGTCCAATGGAGTCTTCAGACATCGAGAGAATTTCTCCCTAGCAACCACCAGGTTTCCAGCCTTGAGGGAGGCCATACCCCATGCCTGCCACACCCCACCCGGGTCCAAACCGCTCTTAGTAGACACCTGGTACACAGAAAAACAACCAAAGATGACCACATGTCTCCACAGGTGTAATATTAAATTATTATATTACCCACTATCCTGAACCCCATCACTAGTCTCACCTCCACAGCCAGCTGGTAGTACTCTGCCTCCAGTAGCTGGTTGCGTAGCCGTGTGACAGCAGTAGTCTCCAGGATGTCGTCCAGGGATGGGATGTACTTATAGTTGGCCGAGACAAGGATCTTCAACACGTCCACTTTACTGATGTAGCTGGAGACGGGGGACGAGAGACGCGAGTGGGGGGAGAGACGCGAGTGGGGGAGAGACGCGAGTGGGGGAGAGACGCGAGTGGGGAGAGACGCGAGTGGGGAGAGAGACGCGAGTGGGGAGAGAGACGCGAGTGGGGAGAGAGACGCGAGTGGGGAGAGAGACGCGAGTGGGGGGAGAGACGCGAGTGGGGAGAGAGACGCGAGTGGGGAGAGAGACGCGAGTGGGGAGAGAGACGCGAGTGGGGAGAGAGACGCGAGTGGGGAGAGAGACGCGAGTGGGGAGAGAGACGCGAGTGGGGAGAGAGACGCGAGTGGGGAGAGAGACGCGAGTGGGGAGAGAGACGCGAGTGGGGAGAGAGACGCGAGTGGGGAGAGAGACGCGAGTGGGGAGAGACAAACAGATAGGAGACAGAAGGAGACAGATACAGAGGAAATGTGAGAGAAACACAGACAACTTTGGGCTGTATAGTGAGAAAAACTGCATGACCCACAGCAGGAATGTACAGGTGGCCTTGGAGACTGAAGTTTCTTATTGATACCGCCTCTGTAAGCCCAGGAAACCTAGTTCCACTGTCTCACCTGTCACACAGGACCAGGTCCTGACTCCGCCCCACTGTGACAAACATCAGTTTGGCGCTGAACAGCAACTGACACATCACATCTGTAAGGAGGCGGGCATCCACCTCTGGATTGGTCAGTTTCCGAGACAGCGAGCGGCAGTGTCCAATCAGCTGGTGTCCACAGGCTGTCTGGTCGCTATGGAGGGACAGGATGGCCACACAGAGAGACGCGCTGGGAGCCTGAACAGGAAAAGAAGGACAACTGGCAGCTCAAAGGTTGTTTTAGGCAGTTGTTTTGTTTACGAGGGGTTAATTCTACAGTCCGGGGGGTTGTTGGTTGTACAGTCAACATAGAGTCAACAGGGCAGAGCTGGTCCCAGACCTGTTCATAGTAGAACTGTGTCTGCAGCTGTAGGTTTTCTGTGGGATTGGTGCTGAGGTGAAACTGACGCTGAGGAATCTCTGGAATATAGATCATCCCTTCTAATGCTCCCTCAGCAGACGCAGGACTTCCTGCCACTGGAAAGGAAAGATGTAGAAAGGAAAGATGTATTGAGTGAGTAAAATATCTCTATATGATGATGATAATAACATCTCTATATGATAATAACATCTCTATATGATGATGATAATAACATCTCTATATGATAATGATAATAACATCTCTATATGATAATGATAATAACATCTCTATATGATAATAACATCTCTATATGATGATAACATCTCTATATGATGATAATAACATCTCTATATGATAATAACATCTCTATATGATAATAACATCTCTATATGATGATAATATCTCTATATGATGATGATAATATCTCTATATGATAATTACATCTCTATATGATGATGATAATTACATCTCTATATGATAATTACATCTCTATATGATAATTACATCTCTATATGATAATAACATCTCTATATGATAATAACATCTCTATATGATAATAACATCTCTATATGATAATAACATCTCTATATGATAATAACATCTCTATATGATAATAACATCTCTATATGATAATAACATCTCTATATGATGATGATAATATCTCTATATGATAATAACATCTCTATATGATAATAACATCTCTATATGATGATGATAACATCTCTTTATGATGATGATAACATCTCTATATGATGATGATAACATCTCTATATGATGATAATATCTCTATATGATAATAACATCTCTATATGATAATAACATCTCTATATGATAATAACATCTCTATATGATAATAACATCTCTATATGATAATAACATCTCTATATGATAATAACAACATCTCTATATGATAATAACATCTCAATATGATGATGTGGATAACATCTCTATATGATAATTACATCTCTATATGATGATAATAACATCTCTATATGATAATAACATCTCTATATGATAATAACATCTCTATATGATAATAACATCTCTATATGATAATAACATCTCTATATGATAATAACATCTCTATATGATAATAACATCTCTATATGATAATAACATCTCTATATGATGATGATGATAATATCTCTATATGATAATAACATCTCTATATGATAATTACATCTCTATATGATGATGATAATAACATCTCTATATGATAATAACATCTCTATATGATAATTACATCTCTATATGATAATTACATCTCTATATGATGATGTGGATAACATCTCTATATGATAATAACATCTCTATATGATAATAACATCTCTATATGATGATGTGGATAACATCTCTATATGATAATAACATCTCTATATGATAATTACATCTCTATATGATGATGATAATAACATCTCTATATGATAATTACATCTCTATATGATGATGTGGATAACATCTCTATATGATAATAACATTTCTATATGATAATAACATCTCTATATGATGATGTGGATAACATCTCTATATGATAATAACATCTCTATATGATAATAACATCTCTATATGATAATAACATCTCTATATGATAATAACATCTCTATATGATAATAACATCTCTATATGATAATAACATCTCTATATGATAATAACATCTCTATATGATAATAACATCTCTATATGATGATAATATCTCTATATGATAATTACATCTCTATATGATGATGTGGATAACATCTCTATATGATAATAACATCTCTATATGATAATAACATTTCTATATGATAATTACATCGCTATATTATAATAACATCTCTATATGATGATGATGATAACATGTCTACATGATAATAACATGTCTATATGATAATAACATGTCTATATGATAATAACATGTCTATATGATAATAACATGTCTATATGATAATAACATCTCTATATGATAATAACATCTCTAAATTATGATAACATCTCTATATGATAACATCTCTAAATATATGTAAATGATAATAACATCTCTAAATGATAATAACATCTCTAAATAATGATAACATCTCTATATGATAATAACATCTCTATATGATAACATCTCTAAATGATAATAAAATCTCTATATGATAATAACATCTCTATATGATAATAACATCTCTATATGATAATAACATCTCTATATGATAATAACATCTCTATATGATGATAACATCCGTACCTTCAGCCTGTTCCAGCTCGTTATCAGAACTGTAAGGAGATAAAATATAAAACGATCAACGATACGAACCGAATGTATATACCATAATACTTATATTTATTATACAAGTATATACCATAATACATATATTTATTATACAGGTATATACCATAATACATATATTTATTATACAGGTATATACCATAACACATATATTTATTATACAGGTATATACCGTAATACTTATATTTATTATACAGGTATATACCGTAATACTTATATTTATTATACAGGTATATACCATAATACATATATTTATTATACAGGTATATACCATAATACTTATATTTATTATACAGGTATATACCATAATCATATATTTATTATACAGGTATATACCATAATACATATATTTATTATACAGGTATATACCATAATACTTATATTTATTATAAAGGTATATACCATAATACATATATTTATTATACAGGTATATACCATAATACATATATTTATTATAAAGGTATATACCATAATACTTATATTTATTATACAGGTATATACCATAATACATATATTTATTATACAGGTATATACCATAATACATATATTTAGAGCTGGATAAACTAACTAATGAGGCAAGTTGGGAGAACTAGATTGCGGTTATTAAACTATTAAAGCCGTTTTTGACAGCGCGTCCGTCTGTGTCTAGCCGTTCGGCATCTAGACACAACCACAGAATACCGTAGTGTCTTACTCGGTGTGGTAGAAGCTGTGGCACTGGTCACAGACGCGCACCTCCACCTCCTCCTCAGTGCAGCCCTCTACCGCCATCCTGTGTTCGGAGCAGGCGTTGCACACCAGGCAGCCACAGCGTCGGCAGTGGTGTCGCCGGTTGAACTGGTTGGGGTGGAAAAATTAGTCGGTTTAACACAGGAAACAAACTGCAGTTTAGCCCAAATAGCCTCACAGTAGACCAGCCTAGAGTCCAAATAGCCTCACAGTAGAGCGGCCTAGAGTCCAAATAGCCTCACAGTAGAGCGGCCTAGAGTCCAAATAGCCTCACAGTAGACCGGCCTAGAGTCCAAATAGCCTCACAGTTGACTGGCCTAGAGTCCAAATAGCCTCACAGTAGAGCGGCCTAGAGCCCAAATAGCCTCACAGTAGACCGGCCTAGAGCCCTAACAGAACCAAACAGGCTGTAACTTACCATAGTGAACCTCTCTCGCTGGCAGACCATGCAGACGTTCTGCTGGGTATCTGGGACCCAGTCTTTACGACCCGGGGGTTTGTCTGGAGGACGGAAATGGGCCCTCCTGCCAATTGACCCTCTGTCCAGCGATATGCTGGAGGATGAGGTGTGTAACGGACCGCTTCCTGGATTTAGAGAATTAAACCAAGATAAAAACTTCAAAAAGTATTCTGATAGACAAGTGGGCAAAGAGCATTCTGGAAAGTGAAGTATACAGAGATAGACAAAGTAGAATTTAGAAACAAGTGTTACACAACTGAATACAGAGCAGAATACAATAGAATGATGAAATGAGACCTGGATTGGGCGGAGGTGTTTCAATTCTAGAGGGAGTGGAGGGACAGCTGTTCTGGGCAGGACACTGGTCATCCTGGAGGCTGATCACAGAGTCTGAGGAGAAACAGACAGACTGATCACAGAGTCTGAGGAGAAACAGACAGACTGATCACAGAGTCTGAGGAGAAACAGACAGACTGATCACAGAGTCTGAGGAGAAACAGACAGACTGATCACAGAGTCTGAGGAGAAACAGACAGACTGATCACAGAGTCTGAGGAGAAACAGACAGACTGATCACAGAGTCTGAGGAGAAACAGACAGACTGATCACAGAGTCTGAGGAGAAACAGACAGACTGATCACAGAGTCTGAGGAGAAACAGACAGACTGATCACAGAGTCTGAGGAGAAACAGACAGACTGATCACAGAGTCTGAGGAGAAACAGACAGACTGATCACAGAGTCTGAGGAGAAACAGACAGACTGATCACAGAGTCTGAGGAGAAACAGACAGACTGGTCACAGAGTCTGAGGAGAAACAGACAGACTGATCACAGAGTCTGAGGAGAAACAGACAGACTGATCACAGAGTCTGAGGAGAAACAGACAGACTGATCACAGAGTCTGAGGAGAAACAGACAGACTGATCACAGAGTCTGAGGAGAAACAGACAGACTGATCACAGAGTCTGAGGAGAAACAGACAGACTGATCACAGAGTCTGAGGAGAAACAGACAGACTGATCACAGAGTCTGGGGAGAAACAGACAGACTGATCACAGAGTCTGGGGAGAAACAGACAGACTGATCACAGAGTCTGAGGAGAAACAGACAGACTGATCACAGAATCTGAGGAGAAACAGACAGAGAGAGGATTTAATAGCATTTCATGTGTCTGCATGTGTAATCTGTATATATGTACATACTGTCTGTCTGTATGTGTAATCTAGTATATATGTACATACTGTCTGTCTGCATGTGTAATCTAGTATATTTGTACACACTGTCTGTCTGTATGTGTAATCTAGTATATATGTACATACTGTCTGTCTGCATGTGTAATCTAGTATATATGTACATACTGTCTGTCTGCATGTGTAATCTAGTTTATATGAACATACTGTCTGTCTGTATGTGTACTCTAGTATATATGTACATACTGTCTGTCTGTATGTGTAATCTAGTATATATGTACATACTGTCTGTCTGCATGTGTAATGTAGTTTATATGTACATACTGTCTGCATGTGTAATCTAGTATATATGTACATACTGTCTGTATGTATGTGTAATCTAGTATATATGTACATACTGTCTGTCTGCATGTGTAATCTAGTTTATATGTACATATTGTCTGCATGTGTAATGAAATTTGATTGTAAATGTTTTTTAAAGCACATAACCACACCCCAAGTCGCTGTAGCAAATGAGAATTTGTTCTCAATCGGCCTACCTGGTTAAATAAAGGTTATAGTGGATAAATAGAGGTTAAATAAATACAAATGTTATAAAATATCGACACATTCTGTATACTGGGCATTACGTGTTTCCTTTTTTCCGCCAGCGGTTGTAAAATTGGCACTGTTGAGCAAAAACAATATCCCCAAAGTTGCATTCTATCATGTATGTATTTTGATGTGTCTCATGCCATCAACACCACATACTTCCTTTACAATATAATCACTCTCTCTCTCTCATTAATATATATATACTGAGAGAGCGATTAGATTATATTGTATAGAAAGTATCTGGTGTTGATGAAAGAGAGAGCGAGACAGAAATAACAAAGAGAATTGAAATCAGAGTGTTTACATAGTAAATGACATTCCACCTTCTCCACCACCAATGTGTATACACGCCCATTTAGGTGGTGTCCATTTCAACCATTTGACGCCAGAAAGTTCCCAACATCACCACAAATGATGAGAGATTGCACCGTCCATATGTTAACAGACTTACAATGTGATTGGTTGTGTTGACTGATGACTGAGTCTAGGGAAACAAGGAAGGGAGGTTGAACACTCATCCAGAAAAGCCAACCGGCACCATACAGCTGTCTGCTACAGTAGAGGAATTACTGTATCTCTGGTGACACATTCTACTACAGTAGAGGAATTACTGTATCTCTGGTGACACATTCTACTACAGTAGAGGAATTACTGTATCTCTGGTGGACAAATTAAACTACAGTAGAGGAACTAGATAGGGTACAATTTCTGCTGAAATTGTGATGATGTGTGCTTGCGGCCACCCGTAGTCGACTGTGTGCTGATATCAACTGCCAAACTGAGGTGACACTGCTGCTGCTGCGCCATAGTATGCAATGTGTTAAACCTATCAGTCAATACTCATGAATACACACTGCTGCTGCATGCACCATAGTATGCAATGTGTTAAACCTATCAGTCGTTACTCATGAATACACACTGCTGCTACATGCACCATAGTATACAATGTGTTAAACCTATCAGTAATTACTCATGAATACACATTGCTGCTGCATGCACCATAGTATGCAATGTGTTAAACCTATCAGTCGTTACTCATGAATACACACTGCTGCTACATGCACCATAGTATGCAATGTGTTAAACCTATCAGTCGTTACTCATGAATACACACTGCTGCTGCATGCACCATAGTATACAATGTGTTAAACCTATCAGTCATTACTCATGAATACACACTGCTGCAACATGCACCATAGTATGCAATGGGTTAAACCTATCAGTCATTACGCATGAATACACACTGCTGCTACATGCACCATAGTATACAATGTGTTAAACCACCATAGTATGCAATGGGTTAAACCTATCAGTCAATACTCATGAATACACACTGCTGCTGCATGCAAGATAGTATGCAATGTGTTAAACCTATCAGTCATTACTCATCAATACACACTGCTGCTACATGCACCATAGTATGCAATGTGTTAAACCTATCAGTCATTACTCATCAATACACACTGCTGCTACATGCACCATAGTATGCAATGTGTTAAACCTATCAGTCATTACTCATGAATACACACTACTGCTGCATGCACCATAGTATACAATGTGTTAAACATATCAGTCATTACTCATGAATACACACTACTGCTGCAAGCACCATAGTATACAATGTGTTAAACCTATCAGTCATTACTCATTACTACAGTAGTAGCTAACGCTAGCTAACGTGTAAACAGAGACCCAGAGAAAGAACTTACCTATCCATTCATTGCTGCAGGCTGTCTGAATGTATGCATACACTTAAAGTAGTAGCTAACGCTAGCTAGCGCGCTAACGCTAGCTAACATGCTAACATGTAAACAGAGACCCAGAGAAAGAACTTACCCATTCATTCATTCATTCATTGCTGCAGGCAGAGTCTTTGTCTGTAACCAGGCAACCATGCCTTTGTCAGGAAGAACACCTGTTCTCATCCATATCAGAGAGCGCTGCCTCCTCCCCCCCGCCCCTTCCAGAATGTTCTTTCATTAATGCAGCTTGTCTGTCTGTGATTCAGGCATGGTCGTATACTTTTAGCTCTACTAACCAGAGTTTTACTCACACCGTTTAAACAATTACACCATGAGAATCCTAAGACCCAGGCGGACATTTTGATGTATAACATGTATCTGTAACCAAAAATCGCTTTCAAATTAGAGTGGAGAAAATCACCGTTTCTATGGATGTCTATGGGGAGGCGCAAGTTGGAAACAAAAGGACATAACGAAATAAATATATATGTTACAGCTTATATTTGAACATTTTGAGTGACAGCACAAATAGATGAACGTTTTGATATGCCATTTGTGTGTAATGGGTTGAAACTCAGGAAGCAGTAGCAGTTTACAAATGTTCTCTACATTTTCTGCTGAATGGGCCCTCACACTCTAGTTTTGAAGATTCTGTCAATGTATTTCAATGAGGATTAATTAGCGACAATTTCGTTAATATTTCGTAAACTACATAACGAAACCTTCTACAAAACAATACCAACTAAATAGAGTTCGGGACGCACATTTTGACACCTTTTTTGTCCATCTAGTGCAAAAACTGTGGGAGGAATAGGGGTGGACAAAAGTGATATAATAATAATATATATGTGAGATTACAATATGTGTCCTTGACCATAGTCAAGCACACATAATTACTGTATCTCTGGTGGACAAATTCAACTATGGTGGAGGTGTAATCTCTGTGACAGAAAATATCTTGCCAACACCAGCACCTCTCACTGGGCGCGTGCACGTGAGTTACTCACCAGAATGAGACCTATAACTGGGAGCGTGCACGTGAGTTACTCACCAGAACGAGAACTCTCACTGGGAGCGTAGGGGAAGTCCAGTGCCTTGGAGGCATAGCTAGAGAGAAGCGTATCGATATCCTGGGTGGTGAAGCTGGCCTCCTGGCCCAGTAGCAGGTTCTGGAGGGTCCGTACTGCCACAACAGCCCAGTCCACCTTCAGAAATACAATCAATCATTCAACTGCTGCTTGTGCTGAAAAAATACAAAATCCCTTCAATAAAAACACAACAAAAAGCAATATATTTGAATGCATTTCATACATAATTAGACAGCACAAAGAATTCAGGAACACACACACACACAATAATCCACTGACAATATTAGGGTGCTACCTTGAGATTCATTAGGAGCTGCTCCAGCAACAACAGTGGCTCAGAGAGGAGGGAGAAGTAGTCCTCCCTGGAGGCTGGGGGGAGCGTCAGGAGAACCTGCAGGGTTGAGAGAGGAGAGAAAGGGGTAAGAGGAGGGAGAAGTAGTCCTCCCTAAAGGCTGGGGGGAGCGTCAGGAGAACCTGCAGGGTTGAGAGAGGAGAGAAAGGGGTGAGAGGAGGGAGAAGTAGTCCTCCCTAAAGGCTGGGGGGAGCGTCAGGAGAACCTGCAGGGTTGAGAGAGGAGAGAAAGGGGTGAGAGGAGGGAGAAGTAGTCCTCCCTAGAGGCTGGGGGGACTCAGGAGAACCTGCAGGGGTGAGCAGTAGTCCTGTTTACAGGCTCAGACTGAGATGGGGTCTACCGGGTCGTCTCAGAGTCAGGATATAGAAAGAAGTATGATCTAAAGTAAACAGCACTAAGGGGTCACAGATATATGTACAGGAATCAGATGTGCTGACCTTCGACCCCAGATGAAGATTGTAGATGTGGCATCGCCGGGCCGGGGACACTTGGCTCTGGAAGTGCAGCGTGAGGTAGTCAGCAAGGAAGTGGCAGGCAGCCAATCCGGGCCGGCGATCCAGAGCCCCCTCACACACTTCTAAGCCCAGGTCTGATAGGCCATCCAGGAGCTGAGCCAATCAGAGTGAACGGGTTACTTCCCATTCCCCAGAATAAAAGCAAGCCCCCTTCACTCAATTGATCGGCCTCATTGGATCTCATTCAAGTAGCAGATTTTCGGCACTTTAAGCTTTACAACCCCAAAACCATATCAACATATTAACCAATTTTACCTTAGATGCAATGTGTTCGATCTTTAATGTACTAATATGAACCTACTGGAAGTCAGGAGATCAAGATGAGCTTCCAAACGACCCAACTCAGACCAGAGTGACTGTGGTGGGCCTGAGATACTGGGGGATGCCGTAACTTAACAGGATACTGTATCTGAGGAATAAGACCTGGGTGACTGTGGTGGGCCTGAGATACTGGGGGATGCCGTAACTTAACAGTATACTGCATCTGAGGAATAAGACCAGAGTGACTGTGGTGGGCCTGAGATACTGGGGGATGCCCTAACTTAACAGTATACTGCATCTGAGGAATGAGACCAGAGTGACTGTGGTGGGCCTGAGATACTGGGGGATGCCCTAACTTAACAGTATACTGTATCTGAGGAATGAGACCAGAGTGACTGTGGTGGGCCTGAGATACTGGGGGATGCCCCAACTTAACAGTATACTGTATCAGAGGAATAAAACCAGAGTGACTGTGGTGGGCCTGAGATACTGGGGGATGCCCTAACTTAACAGTATACTCCATCTGAGGAATGAGACCAGAGTGACTGTGGTGGGCCTGAGATACTGGGGGATGCCCTAACTTAACATTATACTGTATCTGAGCCTCATACCTGAAACGCATCATCCATCAGTCCCTTCTCCAGCAGGTGTAGCAAGTGTTCAGTCTGCAGCTGCAGTCTATGCTGGTCTGATACAGGGTACAGCGCCACCCACTGGGCACACAGAGAATACTCCTACACAGAGACACTGCATATTAGCTTATTATTAACTGTAGATGACGTCACACCAGAGAATTCTCTTCTCGTTAACGTATCCCGTGGCATACCCGGGACTCCAACATCCTGGACAAGATGGACTCAGGGTCTCTCTCAGACTCGGTCTTCAGCTCCTGCCAGGTCGACCACGGCAACGCAGGCTGCATGTTCAACATCTGGGCATGGGGGTTGGTAATACGTCACATTCCATGCAACATAGAATGCGATAATACATACGACTGAAATACAAACAACCCCTCTGGGTGTATAAAACCATTGTCTCCTGGTGAGGCTGTAATTCAGTCTATAATAAAGGAACAAGAATGACCTGTTGATAAATGTCTAGCTCTCTCTTCCTGAGCTTCAGCTGTCCCCTGAGAGGGGCCTCCATGTTGTAGTGACTGAGGCAGAACTCCAGCAGCTCCAAAGAGGGAGCCAGGGGCCACCGCTGGAGGCCCTGAAGGGCCACACGGGCCCTCAGACTGGGGTCCTGCACTCGAAACAACTGACCTATACTGTCATCACCATCTGGAGAGGGATGACCCAGTAGAGAGAGAGAGACAAATATGAGGAGATGGAGAGAGAAAGAGATAATGATATGAAGAGAGAGTGGAGGGGAGATGATGACTGAAGAGAACCTAATCATATGGTCTTCAAAGAATACAACATCCCCCCCAGACAGACAAAAACACATCAGACAGACAACAACAAAAAACACAGGATGTGAGAAACACATCCTAGATCAGAACCCGTGCGTGGTGATTGATCCTAGATCAGAACCTGGAGGGAAACTGGAATACACCTCACACAGCACTGACCTTCCAGAGCGGACCAGGCCAGAAGGTGGTCCCGCAGCGCCTCCTCCTGGCAGCAGCCCTGCCCGTACAGGTCCAACAGGCTCAGTGCTCTGGCCAGGTCCCTGGAGGTGAGGGCATCCTGGAAAGCCTCTGCTGCCACAGCCTGGGCAGCTGGTTCCTGAGGGCCCGAGAGGAGAAGACCCACCAGGGGCTTGCCACAGAGAGAGGCCGCAAGACCTACACACACACACACACACCCACACACACCCACACACACACACCCACACAGACAGACAGACACAGAGACACACAGACACACACACTTTATCCAATGAACTGCCATTTAAACACATTAAGCACAGTAAATATATGTTGACAAAGCCAATCGAAAACACATTGACTTATTTAACCAAACCGACAAAAAAAAACATCGGACCACCCATGCTATATTATTGTACCTCCACCTCCCACGGACCCTCCAGCCTCATCCCAATCCCCTGGTGGTGTTCCCAGGACAGGCTGAGCCATGACCTGAAGGTAGGACCTCAGGATGGGGAACCCTCGGAGCAGTCCACTCCCCTCCTTGGAGACCTGTTCACTGTCCAGCACGTTGTCTTTACGCGCCGCTCCCCGGAAAACCGACCAACCAGACGGCTGTATCCGGGCAGCGCCACCTCGACTGGCGCGCAGACATGCCAGGGTGGCTATGAGGGGAGAGCGGGACTTGAGGAACGCCAGGGCGGATGGTGTGAGAAGAAAAGAGGAGGCGGGGGAAACGTTGGAGGCTATTCGAGAAGGCGATGGAGGAGAACTGGAGATGATGATTGGGGGTGTCGTCGGTCGGGCGTCTTCCGACAGGGATTCAGATTCGTGGTTGGGCGGAGCGGGGGAAGAGGGCCCTGCGATGCCCAGCATTGGCATGTGTTCCTGGGCATGATACTGGAGCAGGGCTGCCAGATTGCCCACACCAAACGCCCCTTCCGGTCTGGTCGGTCCTTGTCCCATCTCGAACTGACCGGCGGGATCGGCCTGGCTCGCTGGGCATGGGCCGGCCTCCATACCCGGACGGACGCTCCAGTCCCAGACAGGCAGAGACTCACAGCAGTGTTGAACAATGACCTGCTGGACACTCAAGTGGATACCCTCCTGCTGCAACAGAGACAAAATCCTGGAAGAAGCACAGGGAGGAACGGACGTTAGTGGAATGGCACACATCATTTAAACAAGGGGAACACAGGGAGGAACGGACGTTAGTGGAATGGCACACATCACTCAAACAAGGGGAACACAGGGAGGAACGGACGTTAGTGGAATGGCACACATCACTCAAACAAGGGGAACACAGGGAGGAACGGACGTTAGTGGAATGGCACACATCATTCAAACAAGGGGAACACAGGGAGGAACGGACGTTAGTGGAATGGCACACATCACTCAAACAAGGGGAACACAGGGAGGAACGGACGTTAGTGGAATGGCACACATCACTCAAACAAGGGGAACACAGGGAGGAACGGACGTTAGTGGAATGGCACACATCACTCAAACAAGGGGAACACAGGGAGGAACGAACGTTAGTGGAATGGCACACATCACTCAAACAAGGGGAACACAGGGAGGAACGGACGTTAGTGGAATGGCACACATCACTCAAACAAGGGGAACACAGGGAGGAACGGACGTTAGTGGAATGGCACACATCACTCAAACAAGGGGAACACAGGGAGGAACGGACGTTAGTGGAATGGCACACATCACTCAAACAAGGGGAACACAGGGAGGAACGGACGTTAGTGGAATGGCACACATCACTCAAACAAGGGGAACACAGGGAGGAACGAACGTTAGTGGAATGGCACACATCACTCAAACAAGGGGAACACAGGGAGGAACGAACGTTAGTGGAATGGCACACATCACTCAAACAAGGGGAACACAGGGAGGAACGGACGTTAGTGGAATGGCACACATCACTCAAACAAGGGGAACACAGGGAGGAACGGACGTTAGTGGAATGGCACACATCACTCAAACAAGGGGAACACAGGGAGGAACGGACGTTAGTGGAATGGCACACATCACTCAAACAAGGGGAACACAGGGAGGAACAGACGTTAATGGAATGGCACAGACAGGACCAGTGTAGAACGAAAAGTGTGCATATCCAGTCAAATATAAAAACGCCACTTTGTTGTGCTAATATTGTTTGGAGGCAGCGAACGAAAGAGCATGACAGCTACATGTGATGTTGCCAGGAAGGTGGAGGAGGTCTGGTGGAGCTACCTGTCTGGAGACACCTGTCTGTCAAACAGCAGGTAGGAAAGAAGCTGGGATGGGGCCTGGAAGAGAACCAGGAGAGGGTTCCCCAACTTCACCTCACCTTGGTCTGACAAGAGAGACATGGACAGACACACACAGAGAGTTTTAATAGAAACACCAAACCCCCACTAGGAGAAATGGCTTTAAAATCCACAGCATCTTGGTTCCATTTGGTTTTGAGTTCTGCTGCCCTCGTGTCCAATATTGTCAGAGCGAGTGAATCTTGGACCGACTAAATGTACTCAAAATTGATTTTTTATTACACAACAATTCTGGATTGGAGATAAGTTTTTCCCGTGCCATGTGCATTTATTCTGAGTAATTACATCGATGCATAACCTCTCACGTTCCTCACAGGTTCCATAACCCTCACCCTCTGAAGCAAGACTGCGAACCAACACAGACGCCAGCATGTTGATGTAGTCCAGGAAGCTTCTCACATAGTCTGGCCTGCAGGGGGCGCTCTGAGGCTCGGAGGGACACAGCTGGTCCAGGGAACGCAGTAGCTGCTTCATAGAGGAGCGGACGGGGTGAGAGTCCAGCTCCGACTGTCTCAGGCCGGCCTGCTCTACCAGGGCAGCTAAGAGTGCACCACCAGAATGGAGATCCACTACAGGAACACAAGACATTATACTTCCATTAGCATGTACCCCTGAACCTTATCCTTATGCATGCTTTAGTAGGAAACAACAAGCACAACAGACAATGATCTGTTGGGAAAACCTACTTGTGGGGTCTGTTGCTAAGATCTTGTGTCCAAAGGCAACCGGTTAGCTAACCTGCGGCGTACAGTAGCTGACCTGTGGTGTCTGTTAGCTCACCTGTAGTGTCTGCTAGCTGACCTGCCTTCTACGTTAGCTAACCTGCGGCGTACAGTAGCTGACCTGTGGTGTCTGTTAGCTCACATGTAGTGTCTGCTAGCTGACCTGCCTTCTACGTTAGCTAACCTGCGGCGTACAGTAGCTGACCTGTGGTGTCTGTTAGCTCACATGTAGTGTCTGCTAGCTGACCTGCCTTCTACGTTAGCTAACCTGCGGCGTACAGTAGCTGACCTGTGGTGTCTGTTAGCTCACATGTAGTGTCTGCTAGCTGACCTGCCTTCTACGTTAGCTAACCTGCGGCGTACAGTAGCTGACCTGTGGTGTCTGTTAGCTCACCTGTGGTGTCTGTTGCGGTGGCCAGGGTCTGCAGTGTGGTGTCCAGGCGCTGTGCCAGGCTCAGTCTGGCAGCGATGTCCTCCTCACTAAGCACAGGGTGGCAGGAGAGCAGCACTTCCTGAATGCAGCAACCAAACGGACTGGATGCAGCGCGGTCCTCCGCAGAGGCTTCTACAAAGACCAGACCATAAGGAGAACCACATAACAAGCGCCAACCAGGTAACAAACGTTTTATCACTTCAGTCACAATCTGAAGGTAAACTTCACTCCGCTTTGCGTGGACAGACAGACATGCACCGACCTGACTTCGCTGATCCCTTGTTGCTACCGGCAGCGTGGCTAAGGATCTTACTGATCTGTTGGAGCACAACAGGAAATCCCTGGATCCCCTCAGAGTGGGTAACCCTAGGATCAACTCTTAGACCTGCAGAAGAGAGAAAATTATTAAAGAGATCCAGTCAGTCAGGATGCTAATGGTATTGTATTTCGGGCTTCTGATCAATTACCTCCCACACCCACTAAACAATAGCCTACCTGCGCTACATTACCCCGCCCAGCCTTAAATGACCCCGCCCGCTCCACACGACCCCGCCCAGCCTTAAATGACCCCGCCCGCTCCACACGACCCCGCCCAGCCTTAAATGACCCCGCCCGCTCCACACGACCCCGCCCAGCCTTAAATGACCCCGCCCGCTCCACACGACCCCGCCCGCTCCACACGACCCGCCCAGCCCCGCCCAGCCTTAAATGACCCCGCCCGCTCCACACGACCCCGCCCGCTCCACACGACCCCGCCCGCTCCACACGACCCCGCCCGCTCCACACCACCCCGCCCGCTCCACACGACCCCGCCCGCTCCACACGACCCCGCCCGCTCCACACGACCCCGCCCGCTCCACACGACCCCGCCCACTCCACACGACCCCGCCCACTCCACACGACCCCGCCCACTCCACACGACCCCGCCCACTCCACATGACCCCGCCCACTCCACATGACCCCGCCCACTCCACATGACCCCGCCCACTCCCAGACAACATACCCCGGCCCTCCAGGCTGCTGAGAAGGCGTCTCTCTGCGGTGTCCAGCAGCTGTCTGGAGGTCTTCCAGAGCTGGCAGTGGCAGCAGGCCAGGTCAAAGGCAGCCATGGATGCGGGGCTGAGCTCCTCTAGGAGAGGATGCAGGAGGCCTGTCCCCGGGGGGTCGGGAACACAGCGGCCTAGCCAGTAGCCCTCCTCCAGAGACGGAACGGGGCGAGCTGGGGTTGACAGGAGACGGTCTGCCACATCAGAGAGGGAGTAGAAGGCCATGCCTACCAAAGATACAGACAGGTGATACAGACAGGGGATACAGATTAAAGTTCAGTGGAGAACAGACAGACGAACAGACAGAGGAACCCACTCAGAGACACAGAAGGCCATCCCTACAGGAGGAAAGCCACGGTTGAGAGGGTACAGCCAGAAGGACATTCCCACCAAGTTTAACAACAGGAGAAGAACAGACAAACAGGACCAAGCGTTATTGGACGATTGGACCGTAACCCCGGCAACTAAGCCTGATGATGACAGTGGACTTGTACCGGCAGCCGCAGCGCTCTCAATGGCCTGCAGGGTGGACCGCCCACTACTCCCCAGCCGGCACCGCACCGGACTTGGTATCGCCGCGGCGACCCCCCCCAGGCCCTCGGAGGACGACGACGAAGACAACGGGCGGGTGTCCATCTTTTGCTCCACGCGAGCCAGCTCCTCCAGAACCTGCTGGTAGCGCTCCATGAAGACCAGCTCCCCGCAGCACGCCGCCCCCTCCAGGCCGAACATCAGAGACACCTGAACACAGAAGTTACAGGTAAGCAGTGTGTGTGTGTGTGTGTGTGTGTATTAATCCTGCGTGTGTGTGTTGTGTTCATCTGTATTAACCCAGCATGTTTAACCCATTAGCTGTGTGTGTGTTGGGTTTATCAGTATTAAACCTGCATGTTTAACCCATTAGCTGTGTGTTGTGTTTATCATTATTAACCCTGCATGTTTAACCCATTAGCTGTGTGTTGTGTGTGTGTGTGTGTGTGTGTTGTGTTTATCAGTATTAACCCTGCGTGTTTAACCCATTAGCTGTGTGTTGTGTGTGTGTGTGTGTGTGTTGTGTTTATCAGTATTAACCCTGCGTGTTTAACCCATTAGCTGTGTGTTGTGTGTGTGTTGTGTTTATCAGTATTAACCCTGCGTGTTTAACCCATTAGCTGTGTGTGTGTTGTGTTCATCAGTATCAACCCATTGTGTTTACCCCATTAGCCATGTGTGTGTGTGTGTGTGTTGTGCTGTGTTTATCAGTATCAACCCTGCGTGTTTACCCCATTATCCATGTGTGTGTGTGTGTGTGTGTGTGTGTGTGTTGTGTTTATCAGTATCAACCCTGCGTGTTTAACCTGGCGAGCCTCCATGTAGTTCTCCCGGCGGATGCAGGCCATGAGCAGTGAGCTCGGAGGGGACAGCATGGCAGGAATCACCCAGCTTTGAGGATCCACACTGGGGCGTGTCTGCCACTCTGTCTGGCCAGCCTCCCTACAGGCAACATCTGGGACAGGACGCAGCAACATGGAAACGCCCAGTCAGAGTAGAAAACACCTGTTGTGGACATTGAGTGACGCCTCCTCTCACAGTAGCTCTGTGACGTTCCTCAGCTCTCGCTATAGGAATTACTGTGACGTGTCATTTATCAGGTGTTATTGTGAATTTGACTACTTTTATCTATCAATAGTGTCGAAATGAAGACCAAGTTCCAGTATGTCCAAGCGTTTCAGGTGAGTTGTACCAACTTCCTCGCGACAATTCACACATGGTCCGATTGAGACAGATCCATAAAAATTGCAAATCCGAATTGTACAATATTCCGAATTTAAACAATTTGGTGTGGTGAACAGTGCAACTTTAACAGAAATCGGACGTCGTTCCTCTGTTACCTGAAGTGCTGGCGCTTCCCTCTCCATCATGCGCCAATGTGGAAGCTGGTGCATCAGAATGGTTTCGACCAGGCCGCTTCCCCCTCCGGGTTCCGGTTCTGCTGCGTTTAGGCTTCGGGCCCAGACTGTCCACTCGGCACGCCTGCCGCTGTGGCGGACGATCGGAGGCTACGGAGGAACCAGCAGCAAACCACAAACCATAATTAGAATCCACGGTCATCACTGACACGCACACATATCATGTTCTACCGTACAAAGTCACATGACGACTAAACATAGACCTTCCTCTTTCACTCCCTCGGGTCTCCCTCAGTAAACCTCAATGCAAAACCGCTGACGACTACAATGGAACAACTGCTCATTCTTAAGAGACACTGCTGTATCAGCGCAACAGCCTGCAAAAACACCATGTTGACTGGTCTCAGACAGGTGGGAGTGGTCACAAACAGGTGGGAGTGGTCACAAACAGGTGGGAGTGGTCACAAACAGGTTGGTGTGGTCACAAACAGGTTGGTGTGGTCACTCACGGTTTCCTCTGGCCTGGTTGGAGGTGACGATCTGCAACCTCCACTGGGCCTCAGCGGTCCTCTTGGACAGCCTCTGGAGACGAGCCCCGAACGTTTCCGCCGTCACCGAGCAGCCCAGGCTCTCCGCCACCTCGGCCTCCCCGGCCAGCGCCCGGCCCTCCTCCTGCCCCAACCGCTGGCCCACCACCACCACCCCCTCCAGGCTCTCCCTCAGCAACCGCAGGAAGCCCTCCATGGCCTCCAGATCCACCAGGAACCCCCTGGAGCCTGCCGTTAAGTGGCTGAGGTCCAGGTGTCTTGGCAGAGGCGCTGATGATCGGCCGTCGGGGGGTTGGCGCTGGGTCCCTTTGCTTTGGTCATTTTCTCGTCTTCCATCTACGTTGGCTGAGCCAGCCCTCTCCATTCCCTCTCTGTCCTCCACACAGTCTTCTGGCTGGCCAGTCTGTTCTGGGCCGGTCGTGAGGTTCTGATTGTTGTGCAGGGGAAAGTCGGCGTTGGACAGAAAAAGCAAAGAGAAAATGTTCTCCAGAAGTTCCAGTCGATACATGGCAGGCACGGCCTCTAAATACATCTGACACTCAAACAGGCAGTGCTGGAACAGGGGCAGACAGCCTAGACATATAGAACATAGAGAGGAATAAACAAAGTTAAGACAGAGAGTACGCTTGGGCCGTAAGGACATTTCTAGGACAAGTTCTAGCCACTGTGGTTCAACATGCTAATGCACGTTAGGGCGTTAGGTTGGTCAACTATATGAACATGTTGTGACAACAGTTAATGGGGAAAAGAGGACCTTCATCTAAAATGTGACCGTCTGACAGGTCAGATGGTATGCTACTCTATCTGTAGAGTAGAAAGCTAATGGGTAAAAGCGAAAGCAAAAACGAGAGTGCTAAGCATGTGAAGATACCTTCTGAGAGAACAGACTCCAAAGATTAGACTCTAAGATTAGAATATTATAATTCTGCGCAACCAGGCGGAAAAAAACACACTCTAAACAAAGTCTAAACAAATGTCTAATGACTGATGTCATACTCTGTTTTTTTATATCATTGTCGATATGGTGGTTTGCTTTGTGTCTCACACATGCAACCATTAAACTGAAACCGCTTTTTTCTGAAAAAAATTGTAGTGTGTGCACTTGGGTTGAGCACTTCTCCCTGTGCATTTAAAGGCAGTTTATTGGTGCAAGTGAGCATGTTAGAGCATCTTCAGAAATACCTTCGGGGGTGGAGGAGGCCTGGTTCGAGTCCCTCTCCAGGTGTTGGTTCGAGTCCCTCTCCAGGTGTTGGTTCGAGTCCCTCTCCAGGTGTTGGTTCGAGTCCCTCTCCAGGTGTTGGTTCGAGTCCCTCTCCAGGTGTTGGTTCGAGTCCCTCTCCAGGTGTTGGTTCGAGTCCCTCTCCAGGTGTTGGTTCGAGTCCCTCTCCAGGTGTTGGTTCGAGTCCCTCTCCAGGAGTTGGTTCGAGTCCCTCTCCAGGAGTTGGTTCGAGTCCCTCTCCAGGAGTTGGTTCGAGTCCCTCTCCAGGAGTTGGTTCGAGTCCCTCTCCAGGAGTTGGTTCGAGTCCCTCTCCAGGAGTTGGTTCGGGTCCCTCTCCAGGTGTTGGTTCAGGTCCCTCTCCAGGTGTTGGTTCAGGTCCCTCTCCAGGTGTTGGGTCGAGTCCCTCTCCAGGAGTTGCTTCGAGTCCCTCTCCAGGTGTTGGTTCGAGTCCCTCTCCAGGTGTTGGTTCGAGTCCCTCTCCAGGTGTTGGTTCGAGTCCCTTTCCAGGTGTAAGTTCGAGGGCTTTGTAGTGTCACAGTCGGAGCAGCCGCTGTACTTGTGAGCGTTGACACACAGAGCGTAGAGGGCGTACTTCATAGCACAGAACCCCCTGTACACAACCAGGTTCCGCTGCACTGAAGTGCTGCCCACCACCTCACTGGACTCTACAGAGAACCGAGGAGAGAACCAATTCACACAAACTGAAAAATCTCAGATCACTTTCTCCCCTCACAGTTGTCGCAATAAAAAAAAGAAAATTGAGCCCAACCCTGCAGGGAGGCGACCGGTGACCCTAACCTGATGTGGTGGGTTTATGCAGTGAGTTGAGGAGGTCCAGCACCCTGCGCTCCTCACAGCGGGCCAGAGGAGTCAGGGAGTGGAGGACATGCAGGGCAGAGTGACTGTCCAGGGTGTGAAGCTGACCCAGGAGGGCCTCCCGAGGGATCGCTCTACACACACACACACACACACACACACAGAGACACACACACACACGACAGGTAGCTCTATTTAATTGAGCATGAATGAAGTACAGTACACATGGTCAGTCGGGTGTTAGGAGAAAAATGCAGTACTCACGGGTTGTAGTTAGCGCACCACTCCAGCACTCCCAGCTGAGAGGACAGAACCACGGCAAACTCCCCAAGAACACGGTCATTGGCCTGCGCCTGTTTAACAGGACGGAGAGCGACAGGTGGCCGGCTGCTTAGAGGCAACAAGCCCAAAAAACACCCTGTCTGTCCCATCAAACAAGGCATTTGGTCCTAATGGAATCTGGAAGCCATTTCGGATTTGACTACTAAACTGAATTAGCTGGTCAGTCACAACCACCATCCTGGGGGAGGAGGGGGGGGTTATGCTAAACACACCTGTCCATGGTGAAGGAGGCGCAGCAGGGTTTGAGCAGAGGCCAGGCTTTGACAATGGCTCCACCCCAGGAGAAGCAGCAGGCGCGACAGAGGCTGGAACTCCCCCTTCAGAAGGTCCTCGAGCCGGGAGAATTCCTCCCGCTTCACCAGGTCCAGAGCGGTCACCTGTGGGGGGACCAGACAGCTCAACAGTGACCACACATTCTTCTACTCTTTAGACGGGTTGAAGAAACAAACTGCAAAATATTGTAGATAACAAACTTGATAGAGGGCATAGTGAGTCCTGTTCTGCCATGTTGTTTGGACCATGGTTCTATTTTGTTACTTTATCCAGTCGTCTTTAGTGCCTCAACCTTTGTACTTAACATTTAACATTTTATAAAATAGTGTGGAGACTTGACACTTGGAGTGAGGCTATTTGACTGTTTTATAGTAGTAACTCACATTTACAGTTTAACTCAAGACTTCTCTCATCATCTATTTCTTAGCAGTTAATTTGGATAAATAGACCAATTAATTATTTGATTGGCCGAATAATTCTCGAGCGATGCTAAATACGCTGTGTCTGCAATACCATGTACTCACCAGAACCTGCTCCAGGAAGTGCTTCCCACTGCTAAGGCACTCAAAGTAGATTGTTTTCCAGACGGAGTGACGATCGCTATGACAACACAAGCCCAGGAGTAATCGCTCTGCTTCGGAAAGATCCACTTGGATGGAGGGATGATGAAAGCCTGGAAAATAACGGAGAGAAGGATGAGAGGGATGGAGGAAAACAAGGAAAGATAGAAGGGTGAAGAGACGGATGATGTGAAATTGAGGGGAGGATGGAGAGGTTGAAGACAGCAAGCGCTCAAATCATAAAGAGCAGGGGCCAGCCACTAAGGAAAAAATATGTACCAGACAGAAGTGTGGGTGTAAATACGAGTGTGGGTGTAAATACGAGTGTGGGTGTAAATACGAGTGTGAGTGTTAAAACGAGTGTGGGTGAAAATACGAGTGTGAGCGTAATATAAGTGTGAGTGAGCGTAATATATAAGTGTGAGCGTAATATATAAGTGTGAGCGTAATATATAAGTGTGAGCGTAATATATAAGTGTGAGCGTAATATATAAGTGTGAGCGTAATATATAAGTGTGAGCGTAATATATAAGTGTGAGCGTAATATATAAGTGTGAGCGTAATATATAAGTGTGAGCGTAATATATAAGTGTGAGCGTAATATATAAGTGTGAGCGTAATATATAAGTGTGAGCGTAATATATAAGTGTGAGCGTAATATATAAGTGTGAGCGTAATATATAAGTGTGAGCGTAATATATAAGTGTGAGCGTAATATATAAGTGTGAGCGTAATATATAAGTGTGAGCGTAATATATAAGTGTGAGCGTAATATATAAGTGTGAGCGTAATATATAAGTGTGAGCGTAATATATAAGTGTGAGTGTAATATATAAGTGTGAGAGTAATATATAAGTGTGAGCGTAATATATAAGTGTGAGCGTAATATATAAGTGTGAGCGTAATATATAAGTGTGAGCGTAATATATAAGTGTGAGCGTAATATATAAGTGTGAGTGTAATATATAAGTGTGAGTGTAATATATAAGTGTGAGAGTAATATATAAGTGTGAGAGTAATATATAAGTGTTAGTGTGCAGTGATAACGGATGAAACATTTACTGTATGCAGAAATATTAATTAAACTATTTCAAAAGTGTAACAGATTAGAATTAATACATTTGTGGCATTCGCCTTTAAGTGCAAGAAGGACTTAATATATAAAATAATAAAACAAATGTTTTCAGTGTATGAGACAAGGTGCGCTCACAGTAGCCAATGTAGTCGTGGTCTCCTCAGCCTGGACATTTTTTTCTCCTCTCTCTCAATAAACATCCACATGATGGAGCCTTAACTGTCAACAAGTAGGTCTACCTCAGGCTTTAGTTACTGGATCACAACAAAAATGCTGTTTGATGACTGACGCAATTAACTCTATGTACCACGAGCAGCTCCAGCAGACTGAAGTGACCACAAAACAGAAGCTTTCTCTAACACATTATTTAAATTATTATTTTCTACCAACCAGTGGGGCATTTAGTCTCCAAAACGTACTCGCTAAAGACAAAATGTACCCGCACTTGGTGACAGGCAAGTGCAAATTTCGGATCCTGATACAGAGTGTAATATATTGACTCAGTTCATTCCACTGACAATTCACAACATGAGCTAGTAGAGTTTATACAAGGTAGCATACACATTATCTACAAACACACATGCGCACACGCGCACGCATGAACAAAAAATGCATGACTGACTGATTTATAATCAGGAGACAGTAGTCACACTATCACGTGAAAATGTCCTGAAAATCTGCAAGAAATGGGCAAGGCCAGCGCTTCACACATCAACCACAGCACCAGAAGTATGAAGAAACATGCTGTACTGTCAGCTTGCAATACAACCAGTCACACATTTACATTTAGTCTTCACTCACTACATCCTAGATAACACTTCTGAGTGGTTGAATAACTATTTAGGCCACAGCAAACATCTCTGTCTGTAAAATAAATAGTTTAAAAAGTGTACGTTTACTGTGAGAACAATGTTTATAGACTCTGCCCAGTGTTGAGCAATGCTATTAGTCAAACAAAAGTAGTGAAGTTCAGTTAAAATAAAGTTCAAGCTGAGGTAATTTTAATGTCGCCCTCTACTCCCATCATCAGCCTTTGATGAACACCTGCTCTGAGAATTAGCTTCTGCAATGCTAGCGGTTGCTACCTTATGTAATTTCATTAGTAAGCTAATGAGTCATCATAATTCTTCTCAAGAAGTACCTCCTGTGAGAACTCCCTCAAGAGGTCCTATTAACCCTGGTTGGGAACATCGGTGCTAAATGGACAAAATCTCAGCTGAAAACAGCTGTACTTCTCCCTTGCTGGTCCGGTCGTGTCTATTAGCCGGAAAAAGGAAGATGACAGGATGACAGTGTCTGCTGACCAAAGGGTAAAAGCAAACATCAGGTCATTTCACACCGCCGTTCAGTGTAACAGTGTCTGCTGACCAAAGGGTAAAAGCAAACATCAGGTCATTTCACACCGCCGTTCAGTGTAACAGTGTCTGCTGACCAAAGGGTAAAAGCAAACATCAGTTCATTTCACACTGCCGTTCAGTGTAACAGTGTCTGCTGACCAAAGGGTAAAAGCAAACATCAGTTCATTTCACACTGCCGTTCAGTGTAACAGTGTCTGCTGACCAAAGGGTAAAAGCAAACATCAGGTCATTTCACACTGCTGCTCAGTGTAACAGTGTCTGCTGAGTGAAGGGTAAAAGGCGAACATCAAGTCATCTCACCCTGCACGCTGGGCGTTTGTCTCAGCAGTCGGTCTCTGTCCAGCCTCAGGGCGGTGGAGGAGTACAGGGAGAGGAGAGTGTGGCAGTTGGGGCGAAGCAAGGAGCTCAAGACCCTCTCCTCTTGCAGGGGGCCCTCTCTTGCCCTCCACAGTGCTTCGCACAGTGCCTCCACCTGACCTCCACCACGCTCAGACCTCCAGGGCATCAGGGCCAGGACGGTACACAACTCTTCTGCCCAGCAATCCACCACCTTCTCCGGGCCAGACCCTCGCTCCTCCAACCTCTCAATCAGATATCTGACGAACGTGTCCTGTATTTAAATAATACAAATATTACAACTGATTTCAAACACTGTAGAAACAGGAATGTTACATCTGCAAATAGATATGAACAAATATTAGTATTATTATTATCAGAAACAACCTGTAGGCTGGGCCCCCTGGTTTTGCCCGATCCAGGGTCGTCCTCCAGGAAGTGGATCAGAGCCTGGGCCATTCTGGGTCTTTTTTGCTCCAACAACTCCTGGAGACAGGACTCGATCCCTGGA
Source organism: Dallia pectoralis (assembly GCA_029465975.1). NCBI lineage: Eukaryota > Metazoa > Chordata > Actinopteri > Esociformes > Umbridae > Dallia > Dallia pectoralis. The sequence continues at coordinate 3,238,864 of CM055757.1, read as the reverse complement.
CCGGGAGTACGCCCGGTTTCTGGTGGTTCCCCTGGGGCTTTTCTCTCGTCCAACTGGGTGGTCTGGAAGGCATGATGGAGCTCCTGGGGATTGGAACGATGGTTAACCGAACAGATATTTCAAACTAAAATAGAAAAACCTCTGGTTCTCTAAGAATAGCTGCAATCTATTGAGTTGAGCATACAGAAATGCTGTACATGTTTACAGGTAAACAGTGTGTTTAAAAACCTTGAGTGTTGTCTCTGGCACCTCCTCTCCCAGCACCTCAAGGAGGAGGAGAAACTCCAGTTCTCTCCTGACCGACCAAGACACCTGCACAACCGGAGAAAACATCCCCAACTGACCCTAGTGATTTACTGACTGGTTTATTGGCATACTGGTTTAGTGATTTACTGACTGGATTATTGGCATACTGGTTTAGTGATTTACTGAATGGATTATTGGCATAGTGCTGGTGGATTCATTTATAAATGTTCTGATTAACTGACCGGTTTTGACCCAAACTTGGGTCAAAAAAGAAAAAAAGAAAGCACATTAACAGACAAGCGTACCTCTGTCTTGGTCCATTTCTCCAGAACTTGAAGCCAGAACCAGGCAAGTCTGTGCGGGCTGCCCACACTCTTCCAACTACACCACACCAAAGACAATGTCATTAACCAAACTGTTTTATGCTATTACAAAGCACCACAACCAATGTGTATGCACTGTCATCTGTCTCCTCAGGGTAAACAGCCCAACTCACGATAGTAGGTGAGGGTGTGTGATGATGGCCTGAATGATGTCACGTAGACGCTGTGACACATCTCCTTCAGACTCTCCCAGCTGAGGAACACAGGCAGCTGACAACTCCCACTCCCCACTCAGCAGGCTCCGGGTGAAGAACTTAAACAGCTCCCGCCGTGAGGTGTCTGGGTCGCAGCCGTGCGGGTGCATACCGGCCCCTCCTACGGACACGAGCGATGGAGTCACTCAGACGGGTCAGTCAGGTCGTTCACCGTGAAGGGGTGAAGGAGTAACCAGGAGCCGAACAGGTCCTCATCTGAAACAAGAAAAGGAAGACCTTACATTGGTCCAATCTTACAGAGCCTTCTGCACAGTGAAGTTTGTTTTGTCTTTTGGCTGTTCACTCCAAGAGTAGTAAAGAGCTTTAGAGAACAGTGTTTCTTCAGGAGCATGGTACCTTAAAATGTGGGGATCATCTGACAGGAGTGCACCTTTAAAGAATAACCTCATGGGGTTTAATTCTCAACTGGATATCTGTGTACACAGTGGTTTCATGATTTGGAAATAACAACACTTGAATTGGATGAACAATTGTTACTGGGTCCTGGAGGGTTCCACTTATAAACGCCTTGGTAGACCAGGAAGGAAACCCTCAACAGTGGATAAACAAGGAATGCTAAGCATAATGGCGGGGTAAGACGACTGAAAACAGCCTGACAGATCATGGCACTCTTCTCGAGTTAGACGACGTTGCATATGACTTCACCCGAACTACACTATAGAAACCGCTAGTTAGCGTTTAAAACCATGAACTTTCCTTTCAGACAAACAACTGATGACAAAACGTCTGTCTGATTGGGTCAATGAGTCAAAGACTTGCGGTTACGGCACCTCCTACCTCGTGCTCAATATAGACATATTATTCTGGCACATATGACCATGGATAAAACAATTTGTCATTTTAAACTAATTAAGTTCACAAAACCAAAATAACTAGATATGAGAAGCGGAAAAAATCCAAACTCTCGGAGTGCATAAAATAAGGAAGCAACATCCTGGTAAAAGTACATGTGTCATAACCGATGATAACCGTATTAACCAAAAAAAACATCATCGTAAATCTATTTTTATCAAAATGTCTTTATACAAGAGATGTAAAGAAATAAATTATATAATCAGAATATTAATGCGATTGCAAAAATCCATTCGGTACTTTGCAGCAATTAAGCGGACTATAACAGACAGGGAGGAAAACGTCATTATAACGAATTATCTCAAATGCCAACAGAATATCACATTACAGGGAACTTGAGTAGGTGAGATGGGCGAATATAGACGACCAGAAACCCTGTGCATCTCTGCTTGTGTTGCGTTTCGCCTATTTCAATCAGATAGTTTGAGATGGTTCACTTGTTCGTGTTTGATCCACTAGTAATGGCTGGCAAATAGGTTCGAGTTTGTGTATATTTGGCATTAGACAACAATGCGAACTGTTAGACACATACACAAAATAACCAGATATAGAAAGTTGTCAAACGAATTGCCATATCTAACCAACCAGCGGCAACAAAAATGTTTATACAAAGCAGAGCAATAACAACTAATTAATAAACACCACAAACATATGCACTTACTGTTTCCGAGATGATTAATTACTTTTAAGAAATATTAATATTCGGTATTTAATGTCCTCTGTCGACTTGTTATGCTGGGCGCACACAGTGGCCATGAGAGTGATGTCACGTGACCAAATCAGCTGACTGGCGCTCGCAGTTCAAAGGTCAATATAGATCTGTCATGCGTTCCGTGCGGCACTATACATATAATGTTATGTATCAATTACAATTTTATATTTTATATTGAAATAATTATTTTGCGTGTAGGAAACGCATATTGATCAAATAAAATAATTGGATGCTGGGGAGTTTTCTCTGAGCTGCCAACCAGTGGAAATATATTTTTTTCATCATAGGCTGGTGTTGATACCGGTTGATACCTGGACTTGGTTGCTAGGTTTGGTTGAATCTTGGATTTAATGTATTTTATTATGCTTTATTTGTAAGAATGTTTGTAATTTTCCATGAAAGTTTTTCTTTCTTGCAAATGTTTATATGTCATCATTGGATTAAAAGGGTCTCGCTTTGAAATGTGACTAATTTCAATAATGTCTGGGTGTTCTAATTAATATTTGATCACCTTCATCATTTAAGTGGCACTCATTCGGCTGAAACCTAGCTGTCTCTATGACAACCAGAAGGCGGGGCTTGCCTACTACACTATCTCGGGGTCCCTGTTGGCATCACGCTCAAACCCGTCTCAAATTCGAATAAATGGACAAGGGAATGGCAGAAAAGGACAAGAAAGAAAATGTAAGTAACAGTTCGGCTCTATATGATTGCTTGGTTTGGATTGCAATTTCATTTTCAACTGATGTGGCTATATGTGTTATTTTATTTTTTTATTAGAATATCGCAGAACAAATGCATGAATTTCATGAAATCGTTTGTTCTTTATATAATTAAATTATAGCCTAGTGAAGAATAATAAGATCCTTTTTATTTTAATATACTACTTGGCATTTGTTCATACCGTGTATTGAACATTCTTAGAAATTTAAATACCATTATTATTAAGTCTGATCAGCTATTTCAAGGAAAACCCTTCAAATGGATAAATACATCAGTACATGTCAATATGGGTCCGTTTAGTCATCTAATAGGGTGTTATCTGAGTATGTACTGTTTTTGTTGCATGTCGTTTTATTACAGGCCATTTTTTATGTGCTTTAGGAGGAGTATGTCGGGGAAATAAAAGGACTGCGGCCCTCGATGAGACTGGTTGTCATGGGAATTATTAACAAGAAGCCGCAAAGGTTGAGCGACACACCTGTTTTCTATGTCTGTTTTAATCACGTTCATGATATATGTGTTTAATTAATTCATCATTTAATTCATCAATGAACTATGCATGCATTTCACATCTGCAAGTCCACGGCCCTGACATACAGACCCGGGGACAATGGGAGGATGTTCAGCCTATCACACCGTTAAAAGCTTTCATCCAAATACAAGAGTGAGCAAAGCTATTTCAGGACAATAAAACAATAAAAATAGAATAAATTATATGGTTATAAATCTGATACAAAATGGAAATTAATAAAAAATTTACAGTTTAGGAAATCGTATCATATAATGGAATGAAAGGAAAACATTCAAGCACAGCTTTCTGATTTATGGCCAATTTCTTAACTCTATTTGTAGCCATATTCGTGGGAACATCAGATTCCATGAAGGGGTTTGAGCTCTGCTCTGTTGGGAGAAGATAAGATCAATTTCCCCTTATTTGGACTTTTCACATTAATCCCTCCTTTCCATAGAAAAATAGCAGTATCAGTTCAATCGTGTACTTGAACTTAACCAAATTGTTTGTAGATTTTGCTTGCTTTATAATGAACTTTAATGTCGTTTAATGCCTGAGCAGTAACTTGGAATTCTGGATCACGATAGGTCACTGATATTCTTGAAGAAAGAAAAAATTATAAATTTCTATGTATGCTTTGTCAAATTGTGTGCCCCATCAGAACCCAAACATGCTTTGTTATTGATAACACAAAGGATCCCAGTTTTATTAAGTTAAGTTATTTAGCCCAGGGGCAAAATACAGTAGCCACACTGTATTCCCATAACTTGTTGAATTACCAAATAGCTCACTGTTCTGTGTTACTGTCCAATCTCTTTGTTCTATTTTTTCTGTTTTATTGTATCTCTAGTCTCTTGATGTTAATGATAAGTTATGGAATCTCAGTTTGTGTGTATATAAAAAAAACAGGCCAGCGATATAACTGATGGTCAACTGATGGTCAACTAATGGTCAACTAATGGTCAACTAATGGTCAACTGATGGTCAACTAATGGTCAACTAATGGTCAACTGATGGTCAACTAATGGTCAACTAATGGTCAACTGATGGTCAACTAATGGTCAACTAATGGTCAACTAATGGTCAACTGATGGTCAACTAATGGTCAACTAATGGTCAATGGAGACCGCAGGCGATACAGTCAGAGATTTGTCGAGGATGCAATGAAGGTTATCTGCCTTAATAAGGAACAGGACAGCGATTTGTTTCACCCTGTGAACTCTGGCATCTTAACTGCTAAAGGCTGCCAAGAAGAAAATACTGTAAAACATCCAGATATCTGTTTGACTTCTCTTCTGTAGTCATTAGTCTATTGTGTGTCTATTGTGTGCAGCATGGTTGCACTTGCCCTTTGAACTTTGAACTGTGCGTACAGCATGGTGGTGTCCCTGTCCAGTGACCTGGTGGACCAGGACTCAGAGGGGGACGTGGGTTTGCAGATGAAGGTCAACTTTCGGACCAAGGCTATCCAGCGGAATGCCCGTGTGGCCGGTAGTTGGGGCACCTCAGAAAACACCCTGGCCTACTTCCCCTTCGCCGCTGGCGAGCCGTTCAAGGTAAGCCCATGTAAAGGTCTGAGTTTAGTAATTAACGGAGGGGGTTCAAAGCCTTAAAAGCACCATAATTTGGAGGTCAAAGGTTTCAGACTTTTTGTAATGCCCCAATTGGTTTATCATAACCGAATTCAGAAATAAGTGGGGTAAAAAGTAGTTACTAGCATATCATCCCTGACCTCCAATTTATACTGACCTTTGACCCGCTGAAAGGACCTCGATAACAGCCCTTACGGTAGTTAAACAAAACAGAACATCATTGATGGAACACAATCTATCAATACGTTTTCATGCTTGATTGTATTTCACATGCATTCAAACAGTACATTTTACTGGTAATGCAGTCACTGAGCCTCGCAATATCTCTCCCCTTCTCTCTTTCTCTGACTCTTTCTCTCTTTCTCTCCCTCTCTCTCTCTCCAATACATTCCCTCTCTTAATCCCAACCCCTCTCGCCCTTCTGCCCGCTGCCCAGATGGAGATAGTGTGTGAACACCAGCAATTTCGTGTCCTGGTGGACGGCCAGCCGCTGTGTGGCTTCAGTCATCGTGTCTCTCCGCTGGTCTCTCTTAAGGCCTTGCGAGTCTCTGGAGACCTGCAGCTCACCAAGGTGGCCTGAACCAGCGCCACAATTACACCCTATTCCCTACATAGTGCACTACTTTTCTATCCCTGGGGTTTCAGTTAGGGTCAGGATGATTGTGCCAAGCTACCAAAGTAGTGGACGTTATTACAGGTAGGCAGGGTATTAGTGTAGAAGAGGGTGGGCAATATTGGTGATGTCCCGATCCTTGTGTTCGGCACTTTCGATTGCAACAAATAACACCTAATTTTTAATAAGTGTGTGTCAAGTGCCTTCACTAGATCTATTGCTAGGGTTGTGACTAGGTGATTTAGACCAGTGGTTTTTAAACCTGTCCTCTGGGAACTCCAGTTGTTTCGCATTTGTGCTAGCTTCGAACTAGCTCAGCTGTGCTAGCAGGGGAATTTTTCAAATGTCTGAAAAGGGTGGGGTTTCTAAATAAGATTTTAACAACCCCTGATTTATACAGTCACTGAATGTAGTCAATGTAATTGTCAGATTGATTGAAATCCTTACAAGAAAAAAACAAAATGATTGGAAATATTTCGTTTTTGAAAATGTTAATGGCCTTTTGGGTACAGTAGTATTTCCTTGGGAACACACTATTTTTAATGAGATATTTAATATCAATATCAACAATGCTGCATTTGCAAACCGCTCTCAGATGAAAAAAACATTGGCATCTGCAAAAACAGCCAGATTGTAGAATGAAAAGTTTGGGTAGAATGAAGAGTTTGAACTGTAAAAACCCAGAACATTTCTTGAATCGCCAAGTCAGGCCGATTTTTGACAGAATACATCCAAAGGAGAACTACGATTGCTGCTAAAGTTCTTCCGAACACTTGTTCAGTGCATGAAGTTCAACGTTTCCACTGATGCAAGAATGTCTAATATGTTCCCAAGTGCAGAACGGTGCCCAGCTAAGAGCTATAGAGCAATTATGCATGTCATGTCTTCTTATGTTAGTCAAAAATATTAGGCCAATATCAAGTTCTGTAAGAATCTGTATTCTACCTTTGGTGCATCTGTTGGACAGTACCTCATTATATTTGAAATTAATCATTGAATCAATTACAATAATAAACTTTTCAGTTTTTTTTACAGATCATTGTTTTTGTGTCGTATCAGAAATATCATATAACCAGCACTTCAGCTAACCAGACAGACAATTAGAGACGCCAGACAGACAGGAGACAGTTAACTGGTTGTTTCCCACAGTGAGAACGTGGTGAGAACACGGTGAGAACGTGATGAGAACATTGTGAGAACAATGTAAGAACATTGTCCTTGATTGTAAATACCATAGCAGAACCACTGTAATCACAACCAAACTAAATACGTTACATTTGATATAAAAGTTTATTAGTGTTTTATCTTTTCTTTTAATTGTTCTCCCACTTTGATATGAGTATTTTGAAAAGATGATTGACAAAAAAATTGCAATTAAATACATTTCTAGCACACTTCTCACAACAAATTATAAAAAACAAGAACAAAAAATTTACTAGGAGGGGTAAATAATGAAGTATTATTGTACTGTTCTGTGAATTTACAGAAAGCACGTCTGGTCTGGTTGCACTTATGATGTTATTTCCTACAGGTCACAGCCTGTTTGCACCTCAACCAGATGTCTGTGACATAAAGTAGCACTGGTTACCTGTCTGTACCTGACCTAAAAAACTACTGATTTACATGAGCACATGCTGACACAGACACACTGGAACCCACACGCAGCACTTAAACGGATTCACACAACATACATTATTTAACACATTATAAATACATTTACATGTTTACTCCAAACTGTTGCTGTGTGCGGTTGCATTCATGGAATGTATAGCCTCAGGTCAAAGTTACAAAAACAAAGTTCACCTAAAGGTTGACTTTAGCACTAAACAAGCAATAACGTGTATTTGAATATGAAGAACAAAGCATTCCTCGTCCCGTTTTGGCTGTTTATGTTCTCAGTTCAACAACCTATGTGTACAGAGGATGTCCAACACTAACAGTGAGCCTTGATAATGTCCAACACTCGCTGTGAGCCTTGATAATGTCCAACACTCGCTGTAAGCCTTGATAATGTCCAACACTAACAGTGAGCCTTGATAATGTCCAACACTCGCTGTGAGCCTTGATACTGTCCAACACTCGCTGTGAGCCTTGATAATGTCCAACACTAACAGTGAGCCTTGATAATGTCCAACACTAGCTGTGAGCCTTGATAATGTCCAACACTAGCTGCAAGCCTTGATAATGTCCAACACTAGCTGTGAGCCTTGATAATGTCCAACACTAGCTGTGAGCCTTGATAATGTCCAACACTAGCTGCGAGCCTTAATAATGTCCAACACTAGCTGTGAGCCTTGATAATGTCCAACACTAGCTGTGAGCCTTGATAATGTCCAACACTAGCTGTGAGCCTTGATAATGTCCAACACTAGCTGTGAGCCTTGATAATGTCCAACACTAGCTGTGAGCCTTGATAATGTCCAACACTAGCTGTGAGCCTTGATAATGTCCAACACTAGCTGTGAGCCTTGATAATGTCCAACACTAGCTGTGAGCCTTGATAATGTCCAACACTAGCTGTGAGCCTTGATAATGTCCAACACTAGCTGTGAGCCTTGATAATGTCCAACACTAGCTGTGAGCCTTGATAATGTCCAACACTAGCTGTGAGCCTTGATAATGTCCAACACTAGCTGTGAGCCTTGATAATGTCCAACACTAGCTGTGAGCCTTGATAATGTCCAACACTAGCTGTGAGCCTTGATAATGTCCAACACTAGCTGTGAGCCTTGATAATGTCCAACACTAGCTGTGAGCCTTGATAATGTCCAACACTAGCTGTGAGCCTTGATAATGTCCAACACTAGCTGTGAGCCTTGATAATGTCCAACACTAGCTGTGAGCCTTGATAATGTCCAACACTAGCTGTGAGCCTTGATAATGTCCAACACTAGCTGTGAGCCTTGATAATGTCCAACACTAGCTGTGAGCCTTGATAATGTCCAACACTAGCTGTGAGCCTTGATAATGTCCAACACTAGCTGTGAGCCTTGATAATGTCCAACACTAGCTGTGAGCCTTGATAATGTCCAACACTAGCTGTGAGCCTTGATAATGTCCAACACTAGCTGTGAGCCTTGATAATGTCCAACACTAGCTGTGAGCCTTGATAATGTCCAACACTAGCTGTGAGCCTTGATAATGTCCAACACTAGCTGTGAGCCTTGATAATGTCCAACACTAGCTGTGAGCCTTGATAATGTCCAACACTAGCTGTGAGCCTTGATAATGTCCAACACTAGCTGTGAGCCTTGATAATGTCCAACACTAGCTGTGAGCCTTGATAATGTCCAACACTAGCTGTGAGCCTTGATAATGTCCAACACTAGCTGTGAGCCTTGATAATGTCCAACACTAGCTGTGAGCCTTGATAATGTCCAACACTAGCTGTGAGCCTTGATAATGTCCAACACTAGCTGTGAGCCTTGATAATGTCCAACACTAGCTGTGAGCCTTGATAATGTCCAACACTAGCTGTGAGCCTTGATAATGTCCAACACTAGCTGTGAGCCTTGATAATGTCCAACACTAGCTGTGAGCCTTGATAATGTCCAACACTAGCTGTGAGCCTTGATAATGTCCAACACTAGCTGTGAGCCTTGATAATGTCCAACACTAGCTGTGAGCCTTGATAATGTCCAACACTAGCTGTGAGCCTTGATAATGTCCAACACTAGCTGTGAGCCTTGATAATGTCCAACACTAGCTGTGAGCCTTGATAATGTCCAACACTAGCTGTGAGCCTTGATAATGTCCAACACTAGCTGTGAGCCTTGATAGCCTCTATCCAGTCCATCTTCTCCTGTCTGCTGGGAGCTTGGATGTAGTAATGAGCATCTGACTGAGTGATGACCTTCAACAGGTTTCCTTGTACTTTACCCTTCACTCCTAGAGGGGGAAGACGCACAAAGGAGGGAGAGAGCAGGAGGAAGAGAAAAGGAGAGGGGAGAGGACAAGGAAAGAGGGGGTTTACACAGTGGCTCTCTGACATTCTCCCCTAGGCACCTCGTTTGTTTCTAAATAGGCAACATTCTTAGATAAGATACTACTTGAATTTATTTGAGCAATAAAACATTTGGTGGAACACAGGAAGCAAGCCAGACACTTATCAGCCACACCTCTTCTGGAGCAAAGATACCTATGGACTGACTGATTCACTGACTGTTTTCGGTTGTGTGTGTGTGTGTCTGCGTGTGTGAGTGTGACTCACCTGAAGGAACCCCATTATCCTCCAGAGCCGAGACCAGACAGCCTCGAAGAGAGAACCCACCCGCTGGACTGATGTCATCCTGATGTCATCAACAGGTGACAACACAGGAAGTGGACAAGTGGAACACAAACAACATGAGGTCATTAAACACAGAAAAAGAGTGAATGAGTAATTGCTATTCAGGTTAAATGCTCCAGGGTGATTTACCGAGCTACAGATCTAGGGTCAGTTTCTCCTAGGCACTGATGTAGGGTTAGTTTATATCCAGGACTGATCTAGGGTCAGTTTCTCTAAGGTACAGACCTAGGGTCAGTTTCTTTACAGTACAGGTCTATGGTCCGTTTTTCCTAGTTACAGATCCAGGATCAGTTTCTCCCACAGGACAACGCAACAGACCCTCACCTTACTGGGGTCATAGTAGTGCAGGAACCCCGGCTCTGAGCGCAGCACAAACAGTCTAACCTTCCAGTTCTTTCTCTTGTGTCCCTGTGTCAGAGAAGGTGAGGTGGCATGAAACAACAAGCCCTTGGCAATGTGGAAAATATCAGCACTGTACTGTAGAGACAGGGGCAGCAGACAACACACACACACACACACACAGGAGACTGGGCAACTGCCAACCACTGACAGGACGTGGGGGTTTTCTCACCTGTTTCAGCAGATAGCCCCTCTTGACCACTTTCCCACTCAGTTCTGAAATCGCCGGGGAAGCCCCAGCCTTCACACTTCCTCTGTTTTTTAACTGCTCCACCTGCATGAGGCCACATAGACACATGAATCAGGAAGAACGGTTATAGGCGACGTCTGAATAACAGTGACTGACACACACCATAACCGGGAGTGAATAAATAACAGAAAACCAGTCATCTAGCCAGTCACCCACCACGCCAGTCAGTCAACCTTTATGAAGCCAAGTGGGCATTTGTTACTCACAAAGCCATATAGAGCAGTGGAATCATCCAGAAACTGGTCATTGAGTCCGCGGCTGCGCTGGGCCTCCACGCTCCTCACGCCCATTGGTCGCAGAAAACCTTCCTCCAGGATGGCCGAGGCCAGGGTCAAGCCCTCAACACGGGTCAGAGCCAGCTCACTGAACATCAGCCAGTCCACCACTGCAGAACCTTGAGGACCGAGAAGGACGGCGGGAGACAGATGGGGAGGAGAGAGATTGTTGGACAAACGCACCACAGCATTAAGCACCACTGGCATTCCGTCCGTCGAAAACACCCGGGGTGTCGTTTGCAGTATATCTCTCCGTTGGTTAATGTGGGCAAGTCTAAGATCACAGGTTAAATACCCGCAGGGATCCCAGATGTCTGCTAAGGGGTACGTATTGTACGTCAGGCAGCGGTCAGTCGGTCTCACCTGTGAAGCAGTTTCTGTGGGTGTTTGTTTGTTCTGTGTGGCTGGACAGCTTGATGCCGCTGTGGACATCATACATGGAACCCACCACCTGACTGAGGAGAGGCCAGACAACACACAGAGAGTCAGCTACAGCCATTTGCCCTTCCTCCCGGTCTCTACCACAGAACAGCTTCACCACTGACCAGCTATGTTAGCTATATATATAGTATAACGTTTAGCTGAAGATTTCTCGTGTGTCATGAAAGAACTTATTAAGACAGGTGGGAATGACATCATCACAGTTCGTTGACAGCCAATCGTCCGGGTGTAATGACATCATTACAGTTCGTTGACAGCCAATTGTCTGGTTGTAATGACATCATTACAGTTCGTTGACAGACAATCGTCTGGGTGTAATGACGTCATTACAGTTCGTTGACAGACAATCGTCTGGTTGTAATGATGTCATCACAGTTTGTTGACAGCCAATCGTTTGGTTGTAATGACATCATCACAGTTCGTTGACAGCCAATCGTCTGGTTGTAATGACGTCATCACAGTTCGTTGACAGACAATCGTCTGGTTGTAATGACATCATCACAGTTCGTTGACAACCAATCGTCTGGTTGTAATGACATCATCACAGTTCGTTGACAGCCAATCGTCTGGTTGTAATGACATCATCGCAGTTCGTTGACAGCCAATCGTCTGGTTGTAATGACATCATCACAGTTTGTTGACAGCCAATCGTCTTGTTGTAATGACATCATCACAGTTCGTTGACAGCCAATCGTCTGGTTGTAATAACATCATCACAGTTCGTTGACAGCCAATCGTCTGGTTGTAATAACATCATCACAGTTCGTTGACAGCCAATCATCTGGTTGTAATCGCGTAGTTTTCACCAGCAGCACTGAGGTGAGGTGGGTCTTTCGGCAAGGCCTGCTATGTGTCTTACTTAAGGCTGACATCGTGCAGTTGTAATGACCCGAGTCCAGTTGTCTTAGGCTGGCTGGAGGTGGACAAATCAGCGGGGCTAAGTTTCTCTACGGCCGCACGTATGTCCTCTACCCATTCGTCCCGCTCCTCGCGAGAACACGCCTCCAGGAAGTGCTCAGCCGAACACTTGGTCTGCAGCTTGAAGACCAGCTGAGGAGGAAGCAAACGCAGAGAATACCCGGTGCATAATGCTTAAAGGTCTTTGACAAATCTGAAACACTGTGTATGCAACCATGGTGTGAAATGGTTTAAGCTTGAAACCGTATCAAGTAAAACATATATACAGAGTTTTCTGGGTATGAAGGCATGTCTTGTATCATGATACGGTCAAGTGTACTGAGAAGCAGAGGATCACTCCTTCACCCCCAATGTGGACCAAGATAAAGTCCTAATCCCAAACCCCAGGGCAGTACAGGGGAAATTGTTCTGTATAACGTGTAATCTTTCACATGGGATCTGACATTATGACACATTATGTCCTGACCTTCTCTGTGGTCACTAAAGATCAATGGCACCTACTGTAACAGTAGAGGTGATCACCCAGGAGTAACAACAAAATAACCAATCTGACCCTGATGGTCATATAATCGTCTCCAGCAGCCAATTAACTCATTAATTTCCTCCCACAGCCGCAAAATATAATGTGTAAAGCAGCAAACATGTATGTAATGTGAGTCACACTTTATTACAGTCTTCTGAACTACAAAAATGTAAATGCAACAACATGTAGAATTTAGCTCTGAGTTGAATAAGGGACTGTTCCTAACTGATAATAATGACATAATTAAATGCTGTTCTAATATTGTATAGAGGTGTAGTTTACTCACCGGCCGGTTGTCAAACTCCAGAAACGGACACGTTATTTTGCATTCGGTCAACAATATCGTTCCGCGTTGGGACGAGTCCCTCTTGCCTCCATCATACTTGTAGTACAGCAGCGTATTTGTGGTGAGCACAAACCAGCGAGCCTTCCAGTTGTGGACTAGATGTCCCTGTAGCAAGAAGAAGAGGTAAATTAATTACTTTTTATACGGACTACTTTTTGATAAGCTTTTACCAGCATCAATAAATAATGTTCAGCGTGGTATTATGGTCTAGATTATTTTACCCTCTTCACCAGAAATCCCTCTTTTAGATTAGACTTGTGCTGATTCTCATCCATCGTCTGTCTGTAGTCTATAACAGCTCGTATCTGTAGGCCTTATATATCTGGCACCTGGTGCGTCATCATGTACACACCCCTTACAGTAAAACATCAGCACTCTGGAACTCAAAAGAAACCCGAGGGCCAAGGTTTTATGTTGGTTGTTATTCCCATTGCAAATGACAACAAAACGAAACGAGAACCATTTGTTTCAGGGCAGATCGAACTGTTAATGTACCACATATTGTTACTTTTGTTTTTAATAATGCATTTTTGTAATTTGGTAGATTCTCAACACAAATTATCAGACTTTATATTTAAATTGAAAGTGTAAATGACAGTGCTGGTTAAATGAAACACACGGAATAAACATGGATTTACGAAACACTTCTAATGGTACACATTGTTTTTTCTAGTGGGCTGTTGTCATGGGGATTTGCCAACACACACATGATTTTGCACACACTCATAAAACTAGAGACTATCGCCCCCGGGCGCACACACGCCTTGTTCGATGTTTGAAAACCGGAAAGGAAAATATTTCCACATTGCTCAATCTGAAGGGTTTAATCATTACCTGCTTTAGTCAATAAAGTTATTACGTAATATTAATATCCTCGATTCGATTAGGTAACGAAAACAACCCGAAACAGGCAGTAGGCTACATTTATACAGATTCCTATTTATAATATTGTTTAATTGTTACAGAAATTAAACCAAAGTCTTTCCTAAGTTGCGCAGTCTCAGTAAAAACATATGCATTATTATTTGTATCATGTTATTTTGTTATGTTAAAGATGTACATTCTCGGAATTGGCATCATTATAGAGAACAGAAAGATTATTTTTGGATTATAAACCACAAGGACACTAGACACACTGAAAACTGGACCTGGGGTTCTAATGACATACAATTTCTAATGACAATGTAAAATGGAACCCCTATGATTCAGTTGTGTTAGTGGAACACCTATAATCCAGTTGTGTTAGTGGAACACCTATAATCCAGTTGTGTTAGTGGAACCACTATAATCCAGTTGTGTTAGTGGAACCACTATAATCCAGTTGTGTTAGTGGAACACCTATGATTCAGTTGTGTTAGTGGAACCCCTATAATCCAGTTGTGTTAGTGGAACACCTATAATCCAGTTGTGTTAGTGGAACACCTATGATTCAGTTGTGTTAGTGGAACACCTATAATCCAGTTGTGTTAGTGGAACACCTATAATCCAGTTGTGTTAGTGGAACACCTATAATCCAGTTGTGTTAGTGGAACATCTATAATCCAGTTGTGTTAGTGGAACACCTATGATTCAGTTGTGTTAGTGGAACACCTATAATCCAGTTGTGTTAGTGGAACACCTATAATCCAGTTGTGTTAGTGGAACCACTATAATCCAGTTGTGTTAGTGGAACCACTATAATCCAGTTGTGTTAGTGGAACACCTATGATTCAGTTGTGTTAGTGGAACCCCTATAATCCAGTTGTGTTAGTGGAACACCTATAATCCAGTTGTGTTAGTGGAACACCTATGATTCAGTTGTGTTAGTGGAACACCTATAATCCAGTTGTGTTAGTGGAACACCTATAATCCAGTTGTGTTAGTGGAACACCTATAATCCAGTTGTGTTAGTGGAACATCTATAATCCAGTTGTGTTAGTGGAACACCTATGATTCAGTTGTGTTAGTGGAACACCTATAATCCAGTTGTGTTAGTGGAACACCTATAATCCAGTTGTGTTAGTGGAACACCTATAATCCAGTTGTGCTAGTGGAACACCTATAATCCAGTTGTGTTAGTGGAACACCTATAATCCAGTTGTGTTAGTGGAACACCTATGAGGTTTGTGACGCTCCCTGAAAGAAAACAAGACTGAAAGCGAGTGGACTGTGGTTGGCAGCAGGATTTCTATAGATTTCCACTCCTGCTGTTACTCACTAGTGCTACATATCTGTACTGAGGCCTCACCTCGTGACGTCAGTAGAGGACTTTATTTAAGTGTCGCTCTCCTGGACTTGCCATTGCTCCAGTCATACTGTAGGTGTCGCCCTCGACCACTAGATGTGCAAGTCTTCCAAGCCATAAAGTGTGTGTTTATAAAAAAATGTATACACAACAAAGCTTTAGTCATTCTAGGTGCTCATATAAAATTGTTAAAACAGTTCAACATAACCTAGAACTTAGGCTACATTACTTCTTTATGGACCTACTGCTGTAAAAAGTTTTAGGCTATCAGACAAAGCAATTACTACTAATTTGTAGTAGCAGTCGCAGGCGTAGCAATACCGAAACCAAAAGCCATATTGGATATTCGATATTGGATATTCAATCAATATTCGAAGCCCGAGATCAGGTCCGGTTTTCCTGCAAGGAGCCACATTACAGCCCGGTGATATACCGACAGAAACCTCCGTCAGCTTATAGTTAGGGACCGTCAATAAAGTACAAGTCTCAACGTTATTAATTCAATAGCTGTTTAACCATTTGGCCTTGAAACTTCAAATCACTTTCAGGTTGTTTATAGAGCACACCTACATGTTGCACAGCCCCGTTTTTTTTAAGTAAATTGTGTAACAAATGTCTAATGAACATTTAAAACTGTTGAAAAATCTATATTTTTGTATGAAATCACCAGGAAACCTCAATCCACTTTCATATTGACTACAAAGGCCATTCACATGTTGCACATCCTTCGGTTTTTAAAGAAATGTTGTAAAAAAAATGTTTAATAAATAGCTTTTTTGTGCAATGATCTAATAACCTCAAACCACCTTCAGATTGTTTACAGGGGCTATTCACATGTTGCACAGTCTTTGGTTTTTCAAATTTTTTAAGTTTAAACATTTAGGCTACATTAAAACTCTGCAAAAACTCAATAGCTTTGTTGTAGATGAATGAAACATCCACTCAGGCCAAAAACATTGTGGTTGATGTGAGCCTGCTAAATAGCACAATTGTGGAGAATTCTCATCCGTTTTGTATTAAATTACTTTTTCAAATTAATTTGCTAACTGAGCACAAGATAACGTAAATATGAGCAAACTGACGAGCCTAGCTAGCTATTATACTGTACAATGGCAACATCAAGCCATGACAAGTTATTTTTCAGTTGTATCAGGGCCTTGGCTAACAGCGCCTGATCGCCTGAGCAGTAAACAGAAATATCGGAATAGCTTCCACCACGGACTTTAGAAGAGCATGCTAATCAACATTTGGAGCGAACGCATCTCTACTATTGCTAAAAGGACAAGTTTTCCGTCTTTTTTACTGCCTTGCTTTTTTACGTTTGGCAAGTTTGTTCTGCATGTGCAACAGAATTGTCCACGACCAACTGCTATGTTTTTCAACAGGCACATGACTAGCCACTTATGTATGGTAGCCAGCCTACTGATTTGCAAGGGATAAACACCAACAGACTGACATTTCTAATGTCATCAAAAACAAATTGTCTGAGCTGATTTCCGAACACTGCCCCTGGCACCTTTATTCGTATGTCTCATCTAAATTAATTCCAGGAAGGTAGTGGGATACCAACTAAACTCTGTAAGAGTTCACAGTTTCCAGACCTGTTAGTTAGAATTTTTAAATGTAAAAAATTTCTCTATGCCCCCATTTACCTCTGGAGGTGGGGTTGTGTTAAATGCAGGAGCCACATTTCAATTGCATTTGACAAGTATGTGTTTGATTCCGGCCTGCAGCTCTATAAGCACTCGTTCCCACAGCGTTCCCACTTTCTCTCCTCCACCAATAAAGCATGCAATAATGTGCCAATAAAACCACATTTTTGTGTAATGTTTTTTTTTTAAATTAGAACGTCCTTCTTCGACAAGCCCCCAACCCACCGTGCAGTGCTCAATCGAGCCGAAACCAATTCACATAGTAAAATGTGACTCAATTAATTAAGGACGAAATCTGGAATGACTCTGTACACATCAGAACCAGAGGGAAATAAAATGAACCTAGACAGCATACCCATTAATGAGTGTATTGTTCTGTACTAGCACCAGTGTTGGCTCCTGACAGACTCGTCTGGGAGAGCTAAGAATATCTTTTGGACAAGAAGTGTCAGGAAGGTATGCTTATAGTGGGAGTAATTATTAACTAAATTAACGTAAATTACATCCCCTGATTAAACATACAGGATACAGAAGACGTATGTCAAGCTGGACTCACCTCACGTGTGCTGTTGATCAGGATAAACCTGCACGCACACACGCACGCATACACACACACACTTGAAGTTTGTTTGTATAGCTGAGCCGGCTCTAGAAGTTCTCATTCACCTTTCCAGGATTCAGCATTACATCAATGTAACACACACTCCTGAAAGGTTGATCAATGTAACACACTCCTAAACAGTAGAAAGAAAAGAACACTGTCCCAATTGGGTTGAGGTAGGAGACAGTGAAAGCATAATGGTATATCATCAAACTAACTGACAATAACAACAAACAAACTGGCAGCAACCAGAGACTTAATTCGGGTAACAATGAACCACACAGTGAATGGCAAAATGGCCACCTGAATAGACTCTCCAATTAAAGGCAACCTAGGGCCGACCTGTTCTGCCATCATAGAGATGACTTTACGTTTCCACCATTGCATTAAGGGTTGTATTTCTCTGGTTGTGTAGAGGTCACCGCACAGACGTCTTATCAACCAAAGTGGCCCCTGTTGTATAATCTGTGTAGAGCTCTACTTATGCTCTTTGTCTGCGTTTACCTCGGTGGTTTCCCAAGCATGCCTCGCTTTGGTTTCAAAATGGAGC
Source organism: Dallia pectoralis (assembly GCA_029465975.1). Taxonomy (NCBI): domain Eukaryota; kingdom Metazoa; phylum Chordata; class Actinopteri; order Esociformes; family Umbridae; genus Dallia; species Dallia pectoralis. The sequence continues at coordinate 3,220,550 of CM055757.1, read as the reverse complement.
TTGTATGACTGGGCTGTATTTACAGGTCACTGGCATATCACATAGCAAGGGGAGGTGCCAGCGTGTTGTTAAAACATAAGAGGGGTGTTTTCTGGTCAAATTAGAGAGGTGTTAAACAATGAAGGTTGTATTCAATTTATGGTGTTTGCATTCGAATAATTTAGCAGCTAGAGGCTTTTGTCCAGAACGACATTCAGTAGCCGGTATAAAAACAATTCTGTACTTATTTTTTATTACATATCTGGTGTATCATGCAGGTACAGTGTGTCTGGACGGTATTGAGAGGGGTGTGGAATGTTCACTGTTTGTTTTGAACATGTTACTCACACGATACTTCTATAAAAGGTTGCAAAAATCTTTATCGTTATTGGCTTATTTCAGAGAGTACACACGGGCATATGGAATAGCTAGCAATACATCACCAATACAGAACTGTTGTATAAAAAAGTCCATCTGAAGTGTCTCCTAGGCACCATGACACAACCAGATGTTCCTTGGGTTAAGAAAACATAATGAACCAATAGACAGGCTTTGGATCAGAACAAACCGGGTCTGAAATCTGTACAGATCTGGGTTTAAGACAAACGTTTTAATCAGCTTATCCTTTCAGGCTGTTACATAAAAGACAGGAAATGAATGATCAAAATCATCAAAGAGTTTATATGCTCAAATTCTCATATGGGGTTAATCATTTATTAAATTATCGTATCTATTCTCTAGATTAAGTATGAAAGATTAAAAGAGGAAGATGTGCAAACACTAAACGTTGTGGGATCCACTACAGTCATAAAGGCACATGATTCATTAGTGCCACTTTTCCTAGCAGTTATAAATAACTATACACACATTAAATACAAGTTCAAATAAGAAACCTACAACTGTCAAGCCAACTAACAGCATATAGTGTTCAGACAATATAATACAACAAATAAAGTCTAAACCTCAAATAAAGTCCAAACCTCGTAGAAAACCTAAATCTCCATGGAAATCCGTTGGGTCTTCCAGAAACATTCACGGAATGTACAGAGTTTAAATAACAGACAGGACCGGCAGTGTAAGACTCATGACTGGCCTGGGATCAGAAGGCTGCAAACACTGTATATCAGTACCAGTCCAGATTGTCCACCGCTCCAGTGTTCTAGACCAGTGGCTCTATTCAATATGGATCGCTGCAGTGTTACAGATACAGTGGACGTGGAAAAATGAATTACTGATTGGGTCGACGTGCAAAGGTTCATCGCTAATGCCAGCGCCGCTACAGCGATAATACTTTTGCGACACACATGGAACGAAGCCCCGGGTTTAGACTGAATCCACGGTAAAAGTGCGTGTGAGGCCTGACAGGTGAGCACGCGGGCGTCTCAGGTTTCACTGAGTCCATGCCACACAGCCACCACCTTCTCTGGGTGAGCGATGCTGTCCCTCCACTGATCTGTTGCCTCCTGTGTCGGGCTGTCCATGCCAAGCAGAACCTGAGGAGAAACATTAGGAACCTGTGTAATGAGTCCGAACTCGAAAGTTACAGGTGGTGCAGTGGCCTAAGTCTACAGTCTTACGAATAGGCCTACAGCCCTTTGAATAATAAATTAGAAGTATTCGACATGTGTATACAAGACATGGTGGAGTGCTTGTGGATAGTAGCTATCTGGGTTTGTGAATATGAGTTTAATGGAGTTCCTGTAGGAGAGCCGTCTCACCTGTCCCAGGTAGTGTTTCCGTCTGACAGAGCTGCGGCTGTACAGCTTGACTGACAGTTGGAAGCACTCGTCTAGAGCTGCCAAGGGGAAGAAGAAGGACTCAGTCCAGGTCAGCTGACCATTTGAGGACTTCAGGGCATGAGTCTTCTTTTTCAGCACCACCCTGTCCAGATGCTGCATCTCAATCTTCACAAAAAAGGCTGACAGGTAAAGGAAAACAAAAAAGAGGGAAAGATCACAGACTCATTCGGCAATCTTTAGTTTCTTGCCAATTTTTCGCATGAATTAGTATTTTTCTAAACAAAAATAGATGACGAGTTTCAGTGACAAAAAATTCTTTGTTTCAGGATATTTTGAGCCTGTAATCAAACCCACAAACGCTGACGCTCCAGGTACTCAACTAGTCTAAAGACCAGTTTTTACTGCTTTTTTTAATCAGCACAACAGCATTGCTAACATTATCACAAAAAGGGTTTCCAATGAACAATTAGCCTTTTAATTTAAATGATAAACTAAATGACAAACACAGCTTGCCATTGATGGTGCGATGGTTGCTGATAATGGGCCTCTATGTATGTCTACAGTGTGTAGATATTCTACATTCTATCTACAATAGTCATTTACAATCAATCAATTAGATGTTATTTTAATGGACAAAAAGTGTGCTTTTCTTTCATTTGCATGGGAGGAGGTGATTGGCTGCACCCACCCATGTATGTGGAAGGCGGTCCTACACATGGGTTCCTGTGACAAACGAGACGATCGCGGGTGAACTACATGTCCCAGGCCAGATAGGGCGCTCATGGGGACACAGGGTGGATTACAGGCTGGGGACAACTGGACGTGGGTCTGTCCTGTGCAACATCACCTCATGTACCTGCAGTCCCCTTGGCTAAATCAATAATTTGACGGTATAGATATCCTGTAATTGCCTTGAACACTTTTATCTAAATTATCAAGCAAACGTGGCTATACATTTAGTTAACATTTTCTAATTACAGAGTGCGCAGTAAGATTAATAAGCTTCTTTAATCCAACTCATTCTGATTCATAGTCGTGGTATATTGGCAATATATCCTAAACCACAGAGATGCCTTGTTGCGTTTATTACGCAGCAAGAAGATTGTGTCCACATCCTTTGATATCGAACAGAGAATTGTGTTCGTTATAAAGACTGATCTCACTTGATGATCTGACTCATACCGTGGCTGAGTGGAGCAGGGAGGTTCTGGGCAGCAAGCACCTGGAGCTGGACCCGACCGGTCACTGGCTGGAAACAGGTGGCCAGGTGCAACGTAGCATGACACACCTGAACAACAAAGGACGGACCCCAGTACACATTACCACCAATAATTAGCATTTCCTGTATTGTGCTTCGAGAAACCACCTGTATAAGCTAGTGAAAACAACTTAAACCGAAAATAACCTTCGGTTATATGCGTGAGTGTGTGTGTCTGGCCAAATGTGCTGGCAAACTCACAGTCCATCAAACGCCTGTCAGTCTGTTTTATTCTGTCGCTCTTTAATCGTTTGAGAGTTGACCAACATTCTAGGCCTCACAGTTCCACCATGCATTCATCCATCAGTTTCACCATGCATTCTTCCATCCGTTCCAACATGCATTCTTCCATCCGTTCCAACATGCATTCATCCATCCGTTCCACCATGCATTCATCCATCCGTTCCACCATGCATTCATCCATCCGTTCCACCATGCATTCATCCATCCGTTCCACCATGCATTCATCCATCCGTTCCACCATGCATTCATCCATCCGTTCCACCATGCATTCATCCATCCGTTCCACCATGCATTCATCCATCCGTTCCACCATGCATTCATCCATCCGTTCCACCATGCATTCTTCCATCCGTTCCACCATGCATTCATCCATCCGTTCCACCATGCATTCATCCATCCGTTCCACCATGCATTCATCCATCCGTTCCACCATGCATTCATCCATCCGTTCCACCATGCATTCATCCATCCGTTCCACCATGCATTCATCTATCCGTTCCACCATGCATTCATCCATCCGTTCCACCATGCATTCATCCATCCGTTCCACCATGCATTCATCCATCCGTTCCACCATGCATTCATCCATCCGTTCCACCATGCATTCATCCATCCGTTCCACCATGCATTCATCCATCCGTTCCACCATGCATTCATCCATCCGTTCCACCATGCATTCATCCATCCGTTCCACCATGCATTCATCCATCTCCACCATGCATTCATCCATCCGTTCCACCATGCATTCATCCATCCGTTCCACCATGCATTCATCCATCCGTTCCACCATGCATTCATCCATCCGTTCCACCATGCATTCATCCATCCGTTCCACCATGCATTCATCCATCCGTTCCACCATGCATTCATCCATCCGTTCCACCATGCATTCATCCATCCGTTCCACCATGCATTCATCCATCCGTTCCACCATGCATTCATCCATCCGTTCCAACATGCATTCATCCATCCGTTCCACCATGCATTCATCCATCCGTTCCACCATGCATTCATCCATCCGTTCATCACTACATTCACCCAGACACTGGTGGCTTTTTAAATAAACTCTAGGATGTTAATTTGGTTTCCCTGAAACATCACAGATAATTCACCCAGGCTGCGTCAGTAAATCAATATTGGCATGTTACACAATGTGCCAATATTCTGCAATAGATAAACATAGAGCACTGTATTTTATGACTCTGTCCACATAAATATGGATTCTTTACTTTCTTCTCTGATAAGCAGTTATAACAGAAAGACACACAGATGAAATAGAAAGTCTGTGCAGTAAAATGAATAGACAGGATAAATTATTGACTTAAACAGGGACAACCATTCCGTGTGTTTTATTTCTTTGTGTGTAATCCTTCCCGGTAGCCAAAATGCTGATCAATTTAAAAGATTACAGTGTGAGTTACCTAACAACATTTAATGGATATATAAAGTCTACACACCCCGGTTCCAATGCCAGGTTTTTGAGATGTGAAAAAATGAGAGAAAGATCAATCATGTCAGAACCTTTTCCACTTTCAATGTGACCTTTAACGTGAAAATTGAAAAACAAACTGAAATCTTTGAGAGAAAAAAATAACAACCTTACAATAACCTGGTTGCATAAGTTTGCACACCCTCTTATAACTAGGGACTTATAACTAACCAATCACATTCAAACGCATGTTAAATAGAAGTTAATACACACCCGAAACCATTTAAAGTGACTCTGATTATTCACAATAAAGGTCAGTTGTTCCAGTAGGATTTTCCTGACATTTTCTTAGTTGCATCTCAAAGCAAACGCCATGGTCCGCAGAGAGCTTCCAAAGCATCAGAGGGATCTTATTGGTGAAAGATATCAGTCAGGAGAAGGGTACAAAAGAATTTCCAAAGCATTAGATATACAATGGAACACAGTGAAGACAGTCGTCATCATGTGGAGAAAATATGGCACAAGAGAGACATTACCAAGAACTGGACGTCCCTCCAAAAACTATGAAAAGACGAGAAGGAAACTGGTCAGGAAGGCTTTCAAGAGGCCTACCGCAACATTAAAGGAGCTGCAGGAATTTCTGGCAAGTACTGACTGTGTGCTTCCAAGCCCAGCTGAAAGTTTGCAAAAACAAACATCAAGTCTTCCAAAAGCATGTGGGAAAATGTGTTATGGTCTGATAAAACCAAGGTTGAACATTTTGGTCATAACTCCAAAAGGTATTTCTGGAACAAAAACAACATTGCACATAACCAAAGAGCACCATACACCCACAGTGAAGCATAGTGGTGGCAGCATCATGCTTTGGGGCAGTTTTTCTTCACCTGGAACTGGGGCAGTAGTCAAGGTGGATTGAATTATAAACAGTTCCAAATACCAGGCAATTTTGGCACAAAACCTTCAGGCTTCTGTTAGAAAGCTGAGGATGAAGAAGAAGTTCACCTTTCAGCACAACCACAACCCAAAGCACACATCCAAATCCACAAAAGCATGGCTTCACCAGAAGAAGATTAATGTTTTGGAATGGCCCAGCCAGAGCCCAGGCCTGAATCCAATTGCACATCTTGAGGTGATCTGAAGAGGGCTGTGCACCGGAGATGTCCTCCCAATCTGAAAGATTTGGAGCGCCTTTTCAAAGAAGGGATGGCAAATATTGCCAAGTCAAGATGTGCCATGCCAATAGACTCATACAGGGCATGAAATTGGCACCCGCCCACCCGCCAAATGCGGGTAACTTTTGTGATTGTCGGGTGAAACCGTCAATCTACCTGCCACGTTGGCGGGTAGCCAATAAGACAACACAACATCGAGCAAGCGTTGTTGACCAATCACGTAGCCTATTGTTTTTGTTAAGCAAGCCCCGCTATTTTCTTGGACGTTCGAGACAAAATGCTGGCGTGAATAGGTTGCCGGCTGTAGAGCAACGAAAAGAGGATGAGGAGGACGGTTCCAAAAATAAAATATCACGTTGCACAATATCAATATCGAAAATGTCGCAAGAAGTGCGATATTTATTTATACATTTATTTTGTGGAGAGATGCGTCGGTTGGCATTGTGGCTTAGTTGTGTTCGAGTTAAGCGCACGCTTGCAAAACTATATATAATGAACACGTTTCATTGGCCAGTTCCCCTGTCACATGCAAGTGACAGCAAACGGGTCCACTAAACGAACAGACCCTATGGAACACGTGACGTATGTGTGAGCGCACGGGTCCACTAAACGAACAGACCCTATCGAACACGTAACTCCAAGTGGCAACCTTCCGGTCTCTCTCCTGAAACCAATAAGGAAGTGAGTTCAACTGCAAATTATTGACTGGCCGCTTGAGGGTGGCTGCAGAAGTGAGTCAAATCTGTATCTCCCCCATGTTAAAATGATCAACTTTACAGCAGAAAAAACATGTTTACAGCCTGGTTCTCTATTTGGATTTGGTCTATACAGCCAATTTTGCCCTTCATAACAACTGTGAGGGGGGTGAATTTTTTTATAACTCATCCGTTTAGTTGATTAATATTTAAAGTTCTGCATAATTAAGGGTGTGTCCAACGGATTCCTGCATTACCGGATGCCTGCATTTTCATAAATAGCGTAACATTTATTAACACTGACTATATTTGGAAGATTTTTTTGACATGTCCTAAAAGATATGTGTAAGAAATTAGCCTATAATTACTCAGTAAACAGCATCCAGACTCCTCAGCTCCATCCACGTACCGCCTTTTTGACCATTTTCGTTTATCCGGGAGTGACGTGCTGCCAAGATGGCTACGGTCGGCTACGCCCACTTTAGGCTTCAAAAACGGTCTTCAGAACCTTACGGGTGACGTCACGGATACTACGTCCATATCTTTATACAGTCTATGTGTCAACTCCGACTACGTGAGTGAAGAGAAATAGAGACCCCCGGACAAAGCGAGAAAAAGCGAGTAAGAGAAGTTTAAGAAAAGTTTCAGCAAACTAATGTTGCTCAATCTGTTGTACTCTGCAAACCCTGCGGTATGGTGATACACCGGGCAAGAGGAAATACAACCGACCTATTTTCCCATCTTAAAAACCACACATGCCACTATAGGATGAGTGCAAACGCCACAATCGATTTTGTTTATATATATATTAATATATTTTGAGTCATTTTCCCATAACTTGTGTGTTTTTACATATGTTTAATAATATCGAAATTAATATCGATATCGCAATATTCATGATCAATATCGCAATATCACATTTTGTCAATATCGTGCAACCCTAGTACAAACTTAAAAATAGTATTGTGATATAAATATTATGTTTATTGTTAATCAAAAATGTAAAGTGACTAATGGATTGCAGTTAACTTGCAGGTGTTAACTAAATAAATGAGACCTTCAGTAAGATGATTGGCTGTTTATATTTGTTATTTTCTATTCTAAACGCCTGCCACACCAGGTCAGATACAGTTGTAAGTCATTATGTTGATCTAGTCATAAATGAGATTGGTTAAGTTGGTAAATAACTCGACAGCACTTTAATATGTATTCTGTACAAGTTCAAGAACCATTCTTATGCATTTTCTGAGTCATTCACCTTTATTTTAGGCACAAAACATTTTGGCTGGTAAAAAACCACTGTGGCAGGTAGATTTCAAAATCCACCTGCCACAGTGGCTGGTGGCCAAAAACGTTAACTTCAGGCCCTGGACTCATACCCAAAAAGACTGTGTGCTGTAATAAATTCAAAAGATGCTTCAACAAAGTAATAGTTTAAGGTGTGCACACTTATGTAACCAGGTTATTGTAAGTTATTTTTCTCCCTCAACGATTTCAGTTTGTTTTTCAATTGAATTGTTCAGGTTAAAGGTCACATTCACCTTTAGCCTTTTCACAGAGGGCAGTGCAGTGCTGAAGCAGTGTATAAATAAAATCCACATTAATGTAGACCTAGTAGGTTGTGCTTGCGCCACACTATGAATCTTAGTCATTTTCATGAAACAGTTTAAGGCTGTGGTTTTTCTTTCACCTCTTAGGTCCATTGTTATTTTTTTACATATTTTTGCTAAATCTCTCACCGATCAACCAATGTAAAAACTTTTGCTCAGTAAATGAAGTATGAACTCATCCCGGAACCTGCAGAGGTAGATGTTTGTATTATTTAAAGGAAAAGTACAACAGGATACAGCCAATAGAAACTAACTGCAGTCTTTTATCTATTAGTCTGTTCTCTATTAGGCCTTTCTTTAAACACGGCCAACTCCCTGCGTCACACAGAAGGCTGGCATTCTGACAGGTCACAGTAAACAGAACTAAGAATGGAACAACTTGGATGGAAAATATTGACGTTTCCTAAGACGAGGAACGAATAGGTGAAAAGGATTCCTTCTGTCCCAGACACACAATTTTGTGGTGCTTCACATTCCATGTACACACACACACACACACACACAGCACTCAAGCTTTTTTTAGCAGGTATAGTTTAACATGCGTAACGAAAAATAAATATATTATTGCCCAGTTTTCCCTTTCAGATTTTGTGATGTTCAATTTCATAAATACGGCTTTGATTTGTTGCAACAACCCCACAGAAAGTGTAGAAAAGTCCACTTAATCAGGCTGTTTTGCTCGCGCACATGCAATGGAGGCCAACACATATTATTTGCATATTTGGGGGAGGTCATGTTCAATTGATCCCAGGATTCCCTCCCTATTTATATATCAAATATCAAATTGACCTGTCTGTAAAATTGTCTGGGCCCAAAATCTACATCTCTGGCTGGGTGTTTACAGGCCTCTACTGAGCTCTGTCCTCAGCCTCTGTCCTCAGCCTCTGTCCTCAGCCTCTGTCCTCAGCCTCTGTCCTCAGCCTCTGTCCTCAGCCTCTGTCCTCAGCCTCTGTCCTCAGCCTCTGTCCTCAGCCTCTGTCCTCAGCCTGACATCCTGGTACTCACTGGGGACTTGGAGGGTGGGTTGAGCACCAGCCAGTGCTGCGTCTCCTCGGGGCCCAGCTGTCTGAGGGAGAGGAAACACTGTGCTGCCGTCCTCTTCCTGGGCTGGTGGGTCTGTAGCTGGAGCACCAGGGCACTGCATCGCAGCTGCTGCAGCCTCAGTGCAAACACAAAGGTCTCCATGAAGATCGGGTCCTGGGGGGGGAGAGCACAAATAAAAGCTGAGAATAGGGGCCTAATGCCGAAAGCACGCTACACACTCTGAAAGATAGGGTTCCAAAAGGGTTCTTCTGCAGAATAACCACTATAATTCCCAGATGAATTGGTTTTGTTTTCAGCTAACCGTTCATATAGAATTTTCCGTGGAAATGTTTCTATATGTAATAGAAAGTAGGGTAACTAAATCCAATAGGTTCTTTAAAAAATTATATGGGGACAGATGAAGAACCCTTTAGGTAATAGATTTGGAGGGAACTCTGGAGAACCCCTAAGGTAAAACAGATCCACAGGGCCAGAGGATTAGAGGACCAACACTGATTGAATACTGACTAAATGTTTAGCTCTTCCTTGTCAGTGGTCAGATCTAGAGTTGTATCCAGTAAGCATCTCAGAGTAGCAGTCCTGATCTCTGATCAATAAAAATATAAAGCCGAGTTTGAATCAGCAGTTGTGTATTCAGATTACCTTATCACATTTATAATGAAAGCAACACTGATCCTAGATCAGCACTCTACTTAAGACGTTTTGTTCATTATTGGCCAGGCCAGGTAATGTAATACTGGAGAGCAGAAATGGTAGGGGTCAAGATGAGGAGTTGGTTCAGAAGCCGTAAGACTTACTGCTGACCCTTCCTTAACCGAGCTCTTAAAGGAAACTGGTTTGGTCGTAGTGATGATGCCTTTTAAGCTAAACTTCTGCTGCTCGCTGCACGCCATGTCTTCACACTGGGAGTGGGGGAAGAGAAGGAAGAGTTAATGTTACGAGTGAGGACAATAGGTCCTCACTCCGGGGTGTTTTTGGTTGGCCACCTTTTAGTTTCGGGTAGAGTTGTTTATATCATGCACACCTGTTTTCAGTTGGGTGATTAGGTAGGTTAATTAGGTTGTTGGTTTTTACTGTGCTTCACATTTTTTTAAATCACAGGTAATATAGGTGAGTGTTGTTTAATGTTTGCTCTGTTTTGAATGTTTTTAGTAAGCCGCTACATCAGCACATTTATTTCGGTTCAGTTTAGATTTTCGTTTGATGTTACGTGCATATTTGTTAGCTACAAGAGCCGGTCCATTCCGGTCGGCCAGAGCCGGTCCATTCCGGTCAGCCAGAGGCGGTCCATTCCGGTCAGCTTATTGTTCATGTGATCACAAGACTATGACCCTTTTAGTTAAGTTCAGAAAGGCAAAGGAGGTTCATTTACGGCTAAAAACCATCTTAGAGAAGTGATTATTTCTCCTCTGTAAAAAAACCTATTGAAAGTGAAGGTACTGAGATGTAATTTCTGCTTCTTGTGTCCTGACCAGATAGACTCAAACAGAGGGCCCATTCAGTCACCTCACATGCAGGCACAATGAGCTCCTCAGTCCCACCGGCTGGAGCCCCCCCCGGCCTGTAACCATACCTGCACCAAGGTGATCCACACCTGCTCCAGCGTCTCATGGTAACTCAGGCGGACACACACACGCCCCATGTCTCGTTGTTTCCTCTCATCCCCAGATAACGTGATGGATTCTGATGTCCAGACAGAGAGGGAGAGAGGGGGATACAAATAAATATACCGGATACAAATAAATATACCGGATACAAATAAATATACTGGATACAAATAAATATACCGGATACAATTAAATATACCGGATACATATAAATATACCGGATACAAATAAATATACCGGATACATATAAATATACCGGATACAAATAAATATACCGGATACAAGTAAATATACCGGATACATGTAAATATACCGGATACAAGTAAATATACCGGATACAAGTAAATATACCGGATACATGTAAATATACCGGATACATGTAAATATACCGGATACAAGTAAATATACCGGATACATGTAAATATACCGGATACAAATAAATATACCGGATACAAATAAATATACCGGATACATATAAATATACCGGATACATATAAATATACCGGATACAAATAAATATACCGGATACAAATAAATATACAGGATTCAAATAAATATACCGGATACAAATAAATATACCGGATACATATAAATATACCGGATACATATAAATATACCGGATACAAATAAATATACCGGATACAAATAAATATACAGGATACAAATAAATATACCGGATACAAATAAATATACCGGATACAAATAAATATACAGGATACAAATAAATATACAGGATACAAATAAATATACCGGATACATATAAATATACAGGATACAAATAAATATACAGGATACAAATAAATATACAGGATACAAATAAATATACCGGATACATATAAATATACCGGATACAAATAAATATACCGGATACAAATAAATATACCGGATACAAATAAATATACCGGATACAAATAAATATACAGGATACATATAAATATACCGGATACAAATAAATATACCGGATACAAATAAATATACCGGATACAAATAAATATACCGGATACAAATAAATATACCGGATACATATAAATATACCGGATACATATAAATATACAGGATACATATAAATATACCGGATACATATAAATATACAGGATACATATAAATATACCGGATACAAATAAATATACCGGATACAAATAAATATACAGGATACATATAAATATACAGGATACAAATAAATATACAGGATACATATAAATATACCGGATACAAATAAATATACAGGATACATATAAATATACCGGAAACAAATAAATATACAGGATACATATAAATATACCGGATACAAATAAATATGCAGGATACATATAAATATACCGGATACAAATAAATATACCGGATACATATAAATATACCGGATACAAATAAATATACAGGATACAAATAAATATACCGGATACAAATAAATATACCGGATACAAATAAATATACCGGATACATATAAATATACCGGATACATATAAATATACCGGATACATATAAATATACCGGATACATATAAATATACCGGATACAAATAAATATACCGGATACATATAAATATACCGGATACAAATAAATATACCGGATACAAATAAATATACCGGATACAAATAAATATTCCGGATACAAATAAATATACCGGATACAAATAAATATACCGGATACAAATAAATATACAGGATACATATAAATATACCGGATACAAATAAATATACAGGATACATATAAATATACCGGATACAAATAAATATACAGGATACATATAAATATACCGGATACAAATAAATATACCGGATACAAATAAATATACAGGATACATATAAATATACCGGATACAAATAAATATACAGGATACATATAAATATACCGGATACAAATAAATATACAGGATACATATAAATATACCGGAAACAAATAAATATACAGGTTACATATAAATATACCGGATACAAATAAATATACCGGATACATATAAATATACCGGATACAAATAAATATACCGGATACATATAAATATACCGGATACAAATAAATATACAGGATACAAATAAATATACCGGATACATATAAATATACCGGATACAAATAAATAGACCGGATACATATAAATAGACCGGATACAAATAAATATACAGGATACAAATAAATATACCGGATACAAATAAATATACAGGATACATATTAATATAAAGGATCTATATTAATATACAGGATACATATTAATATACGGGATCTATATTTATATTCAGATACATATAAATATACAGGATACATATTAATATACAGAATACATATTAATATACAGGATACATATTAATATACAGGATACATATTAATATACAGGATACATATTAATATACAGGATACATATTAATATACAGGTTCTGCTTCTGACGTTGGTTACGTTTTGACTAACTAGTTAGTTTGGAGCACTGACATGGGGCCCACTTGGAGCCACATTCCCTGTAATATTCCTGTTTACACTTTCAAACCTCAATCTGGATGAATCTGTGTGTGTGTGTGTATAGAGGGAGATAAGGCCTGAACAATTTCTGAGCTTTTGTTCCCCATAAAAAAACTTCCAAGAATGTTTTTTAGAAAGTGAATTGCTATCTTTGTTCTCTTGGTAGGTAGGGATTAGTGTCTACTTTGTAAAGGGTTACCAAAGCTTTGACAAGGGTGTGTGTTTGTGTGTAAATGTATATGCGTGTGTCCGTTTGTGTGTCAGTGTGAGTGCCTGTGTGTGTGACAGTTACCAAGGCTACGGCTGCTCTCTATGGACTCCTTCATGGAGGACGATGCACTGCTGCTCTGGAAACTGGAGACACTGTCGTAACGCTACATTACGCACACACACACACACACATCGTGTTAGGCCCTGGACACCCTGAAGCCAACAGGAAATGAACAGGATACTCAAACGACTTCATGCATGAACACACTACCAAACAACAGCATTCGATTTCACTGATATTAGCACATTATTATAGTAACAAAAACAGATTTAGGCTTTGGGAATTTTGGCGTTATAAATGCTGATTCCAGATTGTTTAGAGCCAGCGCTTTCTCCAGATTGTGTGTTGTTGTTGGACATGATAAATAAAGGATCACACCAAACTTCACAAACATATAACTATTAGAACAGATTGCCAAGTGCAATGACTGGCAAAAAAAACTACTGTTGATGTTCAGGCTAAAACCATTCCTACGGTGAAGCACGTGGTGGGAGCATCATGCTATGGGGATGCTTCTCAGCAGCAGGGACTGGGAGACTCGCCGTATTAAGGGATGGATGAATTGTAAAAAAAAAAACTGAGAGGTCTTTGGAGAAATCCTCATCCAGAGTGCACAGGACTATAGAAAACAATGACTTGAATCACACAGCCGAGACTGTGATGGTGTGGCTTTAGGACAAGTGTTCAAACCAAAGCCTGGATTTAAACCCTGTTGAACATTTGTTAGGAGACCTAAAAATCTAGTTCTGGTCATTTAATCCCGGGGACCACCAGAGTCCCAAATGTCCGTCTATAGATTTTTAGCATGACTAGGTCCGATAGGGGTTATTTGGGACGTACAACAGGGGTGATATCAGCTCACACTAGAAGGCTGAAACACACATACATAAAGGACTGAAACATGGGCACTGAAACACTAAAGGACTGAAACACACACACATAAAGGACTGAAACATGGGCACTGAAACACTAAAGGACTGAAACACACACACATAAAGGACTGAAACATGGGCACTGAAACACTAAAGGACTGAAACACACACACATAAAGGACTGAAACATGGGCACTGAAACACTAAAGGACTGAAACACACACACATAAAGGACTGAAACATGGGCACTGAAACACTAAAGGACTAAAACATGGGACTGAAACACTAAAGGACTGAAACACACACACATAAAGGACTGAAATATGGGCACTGAAACACTAAAGGACTGAAACACACACACATAAAGGACTGAAACATGGGCACTGAAACACTAAAGGACTGAAACACACACACATAAAGGACTGAAACATGGGCACTGAAACACTAAAGGACTGAAACATGGGACTGAAACACTAAAAAACTGACACATGGGCACTGAAACAATGAAGGATTATTTTGGGGCGAGACACAAGGCAGACTCTTCATAACAACTTCTTTACTGCTATATACATGGTGATTAATGGACAGTTGACGACTAGCAAATCGGTTATAATACAATAGTTCCACAAATACAGTTTGCTTCACCCAGGTCAGCCCAAGCCAATCCCACAGTGATACAACCTATACCATTGTAATTGATAGCCCTTCGTTTAACACAATCAGCAGAGATATGCTTCGTCTTTCAAAGACTCTGAGTTGGGTGACAGCCAATGAAAACACTGAAGTGACGCACGTTGACTCACAATCTGGACAGAAATAGACCTGGAAGCTCATGGTCAAATTCAGATGTGGTTTACAGAGGTGGTTCCTGGACCGTACAGCCGAGTGTTGATTACATACGTGACCTGACTCACCTGAATGCAGCTCTGAGGACTTGGTGAGTTGGACAAGTCAAACATGGATTTGCTCAGACCCTCTTTATATCCGCCTGAAAGCAAACCATCAAGACGTCATTTGTACCAGAACCACTTTTAACAATGTTAGAAGTTTGGCAAACAGGGAGAGTTATGTAAGATGAAGCTTTACTGGGTAAAGAGTGACACCCTGAAGACATACGTCCAGTCCGACCATTGGAACCATTCTAACCATTGGAACCATTCTAACCATTGGAACCAGTCTAACCATTGGAACCAGTCTAACCATTGGAACCAGTCTAACCATTGGAACCAGTCTAACCATTGGAACCAGTCTAACCATTGGAACCAGTCTAACCATTGGAACCATTGGAACCATTCTAACCATTAGAACCATTCTAACCATTGGAACCATTCTAACCATTCTAACCATTGGAACTATTCTAACCAGTCTAACCATTGTAACCATTCTAACCATTGGAACCATTGGAACCATTCTAACCATTGGAACCATTGGAACCATTGGAACCATTCTAACCATTGGAACCAGTCTAACCATTGGAACCATTCTAACAATTGGAACCATTCTAACCATTGGAACCATTCTAACCATTGGAACCAGTCTAACCATTGGAACCATTCTAAACATTGGAACCATTAGAACCATTGGAACAATTAGAACCATTGGAACCATTGGAACCATTCTAACCATTGGAACCATTCTAACCATTGGAACCAACCATTTGAACCGTTCTAACCTTTGGAAACAATCAAATAGATTATGTTGTATTCTATCATTGTGAAGATGGGAGACCTTACAGCAAATAAACAACCTGTGCACACTGCTACAGCAAATAAACAACCTGTGCACACTGCTACAGCAAATAAACAACCTGTGCACACTGCTACAGCAAATAAACAACCTGTGCACACTGCTACAGCAAATAAACAACCTGTACACACTGCTACAGCAAATAAACAACCTGTGCACACTGCTACAGCAAATAAACAACCTGTGCACACTGTTACAGCAAATAAACAACCTGTGCACACTGCTACAGCAAATAAACAACCTGTGCACACTGTTACAGCAAATAAACAACATGTGCACACTGCTACAGCAAATAAAAAACCTGTGCACACTGCTACAGCAAATAAACAACCTGTACACACTGCTACAGCAAATAAAAAACCTGTGCACACTGCTACAGCAAATAAACAACCTGTGCACACTGCTACAGCAAATAAACAACCTGTGCACACTGCTACAGCAAATAAACAACCTGTGCACACTGCTACAGCAAATAAACAACCTGTACACACTGCTACAGCAAATAAACAACCTGTGCACACTGCTACAGCAAATAAACAACCTGTGCACACTGCTACAGCAAATAAACAACCTGTGCACACTGCTACAGCAAATAAACAACCTGTACACACTGCTACAGCAAATAAACAACCTGTGCACACTGCTGAGTAAACCCTTTTTTCCTGCTACATGTTCCTGCTTTATTTGGAAATTAAAGTGTGGAAGGATAGAGGAGAACGTTATTCTGTTGAAAGACCAGCGGTCTGGATTTGAGAAAACATGTTATTAGTACCAGGATCAGTGTTTTAGTTTACTGGGCCAGCTGAGGCCACACCCCCACTGATGAGCTGAGGCCACACCCCACTGATGAGCTGAGGCCACACCCCACTGATGAGCTGAGGCCACACCCCACTGATGAGCTGAGGCCACACCCCACTGATGAGCTGAGGCCACACCCCACTGATGAGCTGAGGCCACACCCCACTGATGAGCTGAGGCCACACCCCACTGATGAGCTGAGGCCACACAACCCACTGATTAGCTGAGGCCACACAACCCACTGATTAGCTGAGGCCACACCCCACTGATGAGCTGAGGCCACACCCCACTGATTAGCTGAGGCCACACCCCACTGATGAGCTGAGGCCACACCCCACTGATTAGCTGAGGCCACACCCCACTGATTAGCTGAGGCCACACCCAACTGATGAGCTGAGGCCACACCCCACTGATGAGCTGCGGCCAAACCCCACTGATTAACTGAGGCCACACAACCCACTGATTAGCTGAGGCCACACCCCACTGATTAGCTAAGGCCACACCCCACTGATGAGCTGAGGCCACACCCCACTGATTAGCTGAGGCCACACCCCACTGATGAGCTGAGGCCACACCCCACTGATGAGCTGCGGCCACACCCCACTGATTAGCTGAGGCCACACAACCCACTGATTAGCTGAGGCCACACCCCACTGATTAGCTGAGGCCACACCCCACTGATGAGCTGAGGCCACACCCCACTGATTAGCTGAGGCCACACCCCACTGATGAGCTGAGGCCACACCCCACTGATTAGCTGAGGCCACACCCCACTGATGAGCTGAGGCCACACCCCACTGATGAGCTGCGGCCACACCCCACTGATTAGCTGAGGCCACACAACCCACTGATTAGCTGAGGCCACACCCCACTGATTAGCTGAGGCCACACCCCACTGATGAGCTGCGGCCACACACCCCACTGATTAGCTGAGGCCACACCCCACTGATGAGCTGAGGCCACACCCCACTGATGAGCTGCGGCCACACCCCACTGATTAGCTGAGGCCACACCCCACTGATGAGCTGAGGCCACACCCCACTGATGAGCTGCGGCCACACCCCACTGATTAGCTGAGGCCACACAACCCACTGATTAGCTGAGGCCACACCCCACTGATTAGCTGAGGCCACACCCCACTGATGAGCTGCGGCCACACACCCCACTGATGAGCTGAGGCCACACCCTCCCGATGAGCATAAATGCATAAACAGGAAATACTTATCTCATCTGTGATATTATTTTACACTCCCGATGAGCGTAAATGCATCAACAGGAAATACTTATCTCATCTGTGTTATTACTTTACACTCCTGGGCATAATGCCAGAGGTTAGTCTGCACGAGGGTAACATAGGTGTGGTGTGAAAGCACCTCTCTCATATCAGCATCGAGCCAACGCCCCAGGGAGAAACACCCCAGAGAGAAACACCCCTAGTTTAGATAATGACAAAATTTGGTGGAGGTTTAAAAAAAGTATATTTTGTAAAGATCCCGTTATTTATCCAGAGCTGTTCTCACCATAGTTGTAGAGGCTAGTACAAACCTTCTGAGTCACAGCTATTCCTTTTCAAGGTGGACAACTTGGGGGAGGAGTCAGGGTTGTAGACAACCTGACTGGCTTCCGACAACTGCGCTTTTCTTTCCCTGTAGTTGCTCCTGGCTGAATCTGGGGTACACAGAGGTCATAAGTCACTAGTTATAGGATGCCTGATGAAGACGTTGGAGTTCAGATAACAGTTATTGTCTACTGAAAAAATACCAGACACTCAGTTCAATCATCTTGGATTTTGTAATTAATTCAATCTATTACATATATTTCAGGCCGGACACAACCCCTTTCATTATCCGGGGGAACAATCACAACAGTGGAAGTGACAATACAGAATAAAACCATCTGGTTCCACATATTCCTATTCTGGGACATGAAGACATTGATTGAATGATGCCTACTGTGTAGGCTTGACGAATGGTAGTTGGAGTAGCGGGATCTTCGTGGTTGGATGTACGACGTTTTAAGTGTGGGAAGTACAAAGGGAATCTCTTTTCCATCCGGGGGGAGTTTCGAGAGAAGGTAGTCCTCTGACACCCTGACCCTTCTCCTGGGATCAGCTGAGGGTGCTTTGGCAGCGGGCACCTTCACTGTAATCACTGCACAACATGTAAAACAATTAATGGAGCACACTGTCCTGAGGGTTTATGGGTAATGTGTGACATAGGCAGGAGTACAAAGGACCTGAGTACTGTTGGAAGCGGTGCACCTTATATAGAACAGCTCAAAAACACAGTGGAGTTAATTGACTATACAGACACAGGGTTAAGTCAAGTTGGCCCGGCCCAGGAGGCAGAAAAGCAGCCCCAAACCATTATGCCCCTGCCTTCATTTTGTATGGCTGTAAATAAGGGTCTTAGTGTTAGGTTTTTGCCAAACATGGCGTATGGGTTTGAGGACAGACAACTCCACTAAGGTGTTATATGGTGAAAGGTATTATTTGGAAGGGTTGTGGTTAACCAACTGCTAGCAAAGACAAAAAATGATTACGCTATGTATTGTTTTAATTTCAATTGTATAATCCTTCCATTATTGGCTGGTGATATAAAAAGAAACAAAAACATCACCAATACCCTGTACACAACTATATGGTTAAGACCAAAACACTTCACTTTTTGTGATGGTGAAGGTATGGCTGTACTAACTTTTTATGCATTAGGAAATTGCATTTATGTTTTTCATTTCATTTATTTTATATGGTTTTAAAGTATGTTTTTGGTTGCATATGAGTTTCTTTATTAGTGAATGTAATTTGGATGTTGCTCAGACTTTAGTGTATCCAAACACATAAACAGTAATGTTGTGACGACTAGAATCCCTACCTGTTACTTTGTTACTTTCTATTTAACACCACACAACTCAGTAGTTTCAAAAGAAAAAAACGAATTACAAGAAAAAACTTATGTCGCTGTTTTACTTTCATATAACACAACTTTGGTCTTGTTTAATAATTCTATTCCACCTGTTCTTTGTTTTGTGTTTGTAGTTATGTAATAAGTTCCCTTTGTTCACTGGGTGGTGCGGATCATTGTTTGCTTTCATTTTAATTAAATAAGTTTGTGGAAAAGCCCTGCGCCTGTGTCATCTACTTAACTGCACGGTAAAAACACTATGCAAACGTCTATAGGCAGCTTTAAGTTTGATTAAAGCCATTTATTTGGGTAGTGTTTATTTGTAAAAAAAAAAAAAATGCACTACGTTTGAAAGTTTACTTATAAATGTCATGTTTTCCATGAAGACATACATGAAATTACTTTGAATAGGAGATATATATATATATAGTCATTGACAAGGATATAAATAATTGTTTTAATTGTCTTTTCGTGAAAGTATCTAACATGTTCAGCATGTACAACCATTCAGACCGTAAGTTCGACTTGCACTTTTGTAAATGTCTTTATTTTAAATAAAACCGGGGGCCTCCTTTTCAGATGAATATATTTGAGTTCAAGTCACGCTTACAGTATTTCGCTAAAATAAAGCAATAAATCAACCATAAGCCGCTGCCTCCTTAGAAATAATCACTTTCATGTCCAATGAAGCATAACAATACAGATTTTTTAAATCTGTAAGACAAAAATAAAACATTATATATAAATATTAATTTCCAGTTAATTAAACGTGTTTACCTTGAGGAACAATCTCCTTGTCCTTACCCAGGGATCTCTTACAACAGGTCTTGATGCACTCCATTGCCATGCTGTAATACTTGGTCTATATTAGAGTACTGGTTCAGTTACAATCGTTTGTAAATAACTTAATGTATATTATAATATCCTGATGATCTGACTATACGGTCATCTCTCTAACCACATAATAAAGTCAGTTATGAACACTGATTAAACATTTTAAAAAGTTTTCAGTTTTCATTTCAGCGACTATAATAATAGCATCACAACAGTAAGAAACAATCAAAACACCTTCCAAATACCTTATGTTAGTGGTCATCCAGCCTTGGATTAAACAAGTCCTTCCTTGTATATCCTTCGTACCAGACCAGTCTTAGTGCCCTGTGTGTTTCCGGTCTGATACTGTTCAAACAGAGTTCAAGCTCTCCCTGATTACTGTTTGTCTTCAACTCCGTCACTCCGTGCTTTTGTTTTGTGTCTCACATTACCTTTTAAGTATTTCCAGCAACACCTTTTTCCTCCTTACCCATTTTCTTTCTAGTAGAATGGCCTTTAATAAGACTTTCTGTGATGTTATTGTATATTCTTCTCTGATTAAATATTGTACAAGCATGAATATATCAGTTGCTTTCTTAAAAAAGCCAATGACGTTTATGTTTTAGCTTGTTAATTTGTTGGCCATTTTTGTCTTTATTGCCCTATTCTGAATACATATTGTGTCTATTGTTCCACATTCCTTAAGATAGAAATCTTGAAATTGTTCCATATTGAATTTCCATATCAGGAACATCTTTCAGCACACATTCCGTCATCACACGCATCTTTCAGCACACACACATCTTTTAGCAAACACATCAATCAGCACGCACATTCCGTCATCACACACATTCCGTCATCACACATCTTTCAGCACACACACATCTTTCTGCAAACACCTCTATCAGCACGCACATTCCGTAATCACACACATCTTTCATCACACACATCTTTCAGATCTAGCAAAATGCTTTATTTGACTGACCAGGCTCCCTTATTGTGTCTTGTTGGTTTGTACTGATGAGGAAAAACAAAATACAGACAGAACAGTACATAACGGACCACAGAATATTTGTTCATGAAAGTGGCAAAAGGGAAACACATTGGTAAATTAAACAATATTCCATAAAAAAAGTATCGAGTAAAATCCTAGATTCATCGGAGCAACCTTTCAATAACACAACATGAAAAAACTTACTGTGTAACTTACTGTGATGTCCAGTCACAAGCTGAGAGAAACAGCTCAGTTGCGCCCCCTGCTGCTGTAGAATATATATGGTTTATCAAAACATTAAAGGAAACGTGTCTAAAAGCATTTTACTCATAGCCTGGTCACCCATCTGTTTTAATAAAAATATTTAACTCATAGCCTGGTCACCCATCTGTTTTATTAAAAATATTTTACTCATAGCCTGGTCACCCATCTGTTTTATTAAAAATATTTTACTCATAGCCTGGTCACCCATCTGTTTTATTAAAAATATTTAACTCATAGCCTGGTCACCCATCTGTTTTAATAGTGACCATTTGTTTACTGGCTCAACGCTTTTAGATACCAGTCATAACCAGCAGATGGAATTAAATCACAAATAGACCTGGGACCCGGATAGTCAGACAGGAACATTAGAGAATCAGAATCATCCTGTATATTAGTCCCATATATTAGTCAATAGATTTGCTATCACATTAACTTACATAAAGCTCCCATTCTCAAGTATAAAGTATAAAGCTGGACAGGAAATAGCTGGTGAATGTGATTAAGTACAATAGCATCTCCATGTTAACAACCAAATCAATTAACATGAGGAACATTAAAAGAGCTGAAAGTGTAGAAAAACAAAAGAGACATAAATATTCTTCTGTGCGGACAAGTCCTTAGAATGGCCAGCAGCCTTTAACAGTCTGGTGTATCCAGTGAATGTGTGGGTGTGCTGTTCCTTGGGATCTCCAATAGAAACAGATGAGAATGTATTGAATGTCTATTCTGACGACAATGATAATGAGACCAATCCAATCACAGAGGGGCGTGGCATCATGGCCCTGTTGCTGGGACGATAACAGGCCTGGTCCGGTAACAGCCTGATGTGGGGTGACAAGAGAGCTCTCCAGGCTCCACAACAACCGGGGACAGAGTCCTCAGACAACGGCTGTAAAACCTAGACACCATCATCCAGGGAATGAAGTAGAGAGGAGTGGCCCGACGAGAGTGGCTAGATCTGGGGATTTTGGAGAGTGAAGGATTCTGGGTAATATCCTTAATGATTGTGACAGTAGGACCAGAGTGGTGGCGGTCATAGGTCAAGGGTCAGGACCTCAGAAGGGATACTCGGACACGTAGATTGTGAGTCGTATGATGCTGCTGCCTCTGAAGTTGATGACGTTGTTGACGGTTACCATCTCTAGGTCCAGAATCAGAATCCTCGGACCTTTGATGGGTCTTGACAAGACCAGGGTGGCGCTTACGTTACTGGTTTGCTGTAAGGCAGGAGAGTGAGAACCTTAGAACATCAACTATTATAAAGAGAGAACCTCAGAACATCACTATTATAGAGACAGAACCTCAGAACATCAACTATTATAGAGACAGAACCTCAGAACATCACTTTTGTAGAGAGAACCTCAGAACATCACTATTATAGAGACAGAACCTCAGAACATCAACTATTATAGAGAGAGAACCTCAGAACATCACTATAATAGAGACAGAACCTCAGAACATCAACTATTAAAGAGAGAACCTCAGAACATCATTATTGTAGAGAGAGAACCTCAGAACATCACTATAATAGAGACAGGACCTCAGAACATCAACTATTAAAGAGAAAACTTCAGAAGAACATCATTATTATAGAGAGAACCTTAGAACATCAACTATTATAGAGAGAGAACCTAAGAACATTAACTATATTAGAGAGAAAAGCTCAGAACATTAACTATTAAAAGAGAGAACCTCAGAACATCAACTATTATAGAGAGAACCTCCACTATTAGAGAGAGAACCTTAGAACATTAACTATTATAGAGACAGTAGCTCAGAACATTATCAACTACTACAAATACAGAGGAAATCTCATAACATCAGGAAAGGAGAGAAGATGCTCAGGAGAGAGAGAGAGAGTGGGAGAAAAGGAGAGAGCAATATGTGTAGATAATATTTTATTATTATTTGACTTGTCTCCCCATCAAACCATAAACAAATATGATTTCATTCTCTATCTATTTACTGTAGATCTTATCTTGTTGTGAATCTGGTAAATGAATGCCAGTCATCTGACCTGACTGTAATATCTATACGGAACTGTGCCTTGTATTACAGCCTGTATCGTCTCATGCGGTTGTGTTTCGCCATTTCCTCCATTCCTTCATTGTCACGATGTGTGATCTCAGGTCAAGTGCCACAGAAACCAGATCAAACAGTGTGTTCTGCACGCGTCTGACAGTTAACACAGGGATCTGTGTGTGTGTTTATTTCATCACGCTCTGTCTCTATAGGACATTATCATCATCGCGTACAGCTAAGGACAACTCTAGGATTATCAGGAACTTGAATCACCCATTGTGGGACTCTTCATCTCTGTGAACACTCCTGCTTCCGCAGTTTGTTGGTTTTACTGGTTGCTGTCATCCCAGTGGAAATTGGGTTCTCAATTCTGAGAAAAGCTTCAGTTCATGTCAGCCACTGCGTACAGTTGTTCCTTCTTTTTGTGGAGGCTGATAACCAGTTGGCCTCTTCTGAGCGATTGGCAAACAAATGTAATCTTGCAAGTTTTAGACGATTTAAGGGACAGACAGCCTGGCCTAACAAGATATTCTGACAACCTGTTCTGAAAGCATGTTCTTACAAGATGTCCTGACAACCTGTTCTAGCCCAACCTACACCAAGCACTAGCCCAACCTACACCAAGCACTAGTCCAACCTACACCAAGCACTAGTCCAACCTACACCAAGCACTAGCCCAAACAACACCAAGCACTAGCCCAAACTATAACCAAACACTAGCCTAAACAACACCAAGCACTAGCCAAAACTATACCAAGTACTAGCCCGAACAACACCAAGCACTAGCCCAAACAACACCAAGCACTAGCCCAAACAACACCAAGCGCTAGCCCTATCTACACCAAGCACTAGCCCAACCTACACCAAGCACTAGCCCAACCTACACCAAGCACTAGCCCAAACAACACCAAGCACTAGTCCAACCTACACCAAGCACTAGCCCAAACAACACCAAGCACTAGCCCAAACTATAACCAAACACTAGCCCAAACAAAACCAAGCACTAGCCAAAACTATACCAAACACTAGCCCGAACAACACCAAGCACTAGTCCAACCTACACCAAACACTAGCCCAAACAACACCAAGCACTAGCCAAAACTACACCAAGCACTAGCCCAAACAACACCAAGCACTAGTCCAACCTACACTAAGCACTAGCCCAAACAACACCAAGCACTAGCCCAAACAACACCAAGCACTAGTCCAACCTACACCAAGCACTAGCCCAAACAACACCAAGCACTAGCCCAACCTACACCAAGCTCTAGCCCAAACAACACCAAGCACTAGTCCAACCTACACCAAGCACTAGCCCAAACAACCCCAAGCACTAGCCCAAACAACACCAAGCACTAGTCCAACCTACACCAAGCACTAGCCCATACAACACCAAGCACTAGCCCAAACAACACCAAGCACTAGCCCAAACAACACCAAGCACTAGCCCAAACTACACCAAGCACTAGCCCAAACTATAACCAAGCACTAGCCCAAACACCAAGCAAGCACTAGTCCAAAATACACCAAGCACTAGTCTAAACAACACCAAGCACTAGCCTAAACAACACCAAGCACTAGTCTAAACAACACCAAGCACTAGCCTAAACAACACCAAGTACTAGTCTAAACAACACCAAGCACTAGTCTAAACAAAACCAAGCACTAGTCTAAAGAACACCAAGCACTAGTCTAAACAATACCAAGCACTAGTCTAAACTACACCAAGCACTAGTCTAAACACCAAGCACTAGTCTAAACAATACCAAGCACAGCTTTTCTAATATATGTTGTCATCCCTATGCAACTCCGATGGGGACCACCTTAATGTTCACTCGTTTGAAACCTCTCGTCCCTCAACATCCTCTCCTCCCCCCATCTCTCTGTCTTACTCACCCTCATGTAAAACTCTCGGCCCTCGTTGCCTGGCCCTTTGATCTGGAAGATGTAGAAGGCCCCTGGGTATCGTGTGGTGGCCTGCATCTGGAAGATGTCTGCCGGGACACTACGGCCTGAGGACAGGTCCATGTGACGGTACAGGATAGTGAAGGGCCGGTCTCTACAGGCCGGGTTCTCCGCACTACACAGACACTGACTGGAGGGAACAGATCAACACATCGTGTGGGAAGGTTTTGTGACAGTATGACAGTCAGGACAATTTGACAGCTATAATAGGGCCACATAAAAGGTCATTTCTAGTGGTTCATAAGTATATGTAGACAGTCACGGAAAAGTCTATAGGCTTTACAAGAGATTATAAAATGCAAGATAGACATTTGCTATTTCACGTAATTATTTCCGTAGCGTTTGAATTTGAACATAGTGTGGGAAGCAGTTTGGTGACTAAACACACATTTGTGTCAATCGTGGAGAAATTGAGCAATATGATATACATTTCTCACACAACAGAATAATGTAGTGTTCTTCAAATACATTCTGGATCATGCAGCGTGCACAGTGTAAACAACCACAGTCCTCAGACAACGCACAGATAGTTGTTCTACTCACTTGTCACTGAGTTCAATGTACGGTGGATCACATTTTAATTGATCCAAGCATGTAAGGCCTCCCTGGAAATTGAAACATACTTGTGCTGTTGTACAGGTGTTGTTACCAGTCTCACACTCATTGATGTCTTCAAAATCAAACACACAACAATGGATGACGGTTAGAAAAACAACAACAGCAATGAAGAAAAAACGTTACAACGTTGTAAACAAACGGCAGTGACAACATGGCAAAAGGTTGATATGACGTTTTTAAGTTAACTAAAAATGACTTAAGACTTTGAGAAAAAAAACGTTATGAAGCATTTGTACACGAGGTGAATCTCTGACTTTCACCTCTCCTCAAGTTGTTTCTCCAGAGAGACAATGAGAAAGGACACAAAGAATAAAGAAAACCAACAATGAGATTGAAAAACTGCACACATTCAACACACACACACACTTAACACACACACACCCACACAAACACACACAGACACGACACACACAGACACTACACACACAGACAGTACACAGACACTACACACACAGACACTACACACACAGACACGACACACACAGACACTACACACACAGACACTACATACACAGACACTACACACACAGACAGTACACAGACACTACACACACAGACAGTACACAGACACTACACACACAGACAGTACACAGACACTACACACACAGACACGACACACACAGACACTACACACACAGACACTACACACACAGACAGTACACACACAGACACTACACACACAGACACTACATACACAGACACTACACACACAGACAGTACACAGACACTACACACACACACACACACACACACACACACACACAGAGCAGAGGAGGTGTTCTGATTACCTTCACAGCTTCGTCCGTCCTCGTAGAGATAATAGCCTTGAGGACAGTGACACTGGAAGGATCCCGGTGTGTTTACGCAGCGATGTTGACAGAGAAATTCGGAGAAACCACACTCATTCAGATCTACAGACACAACAACACACACTGTCAGTTAGAAATAATTACAGACACCACACAATGTCAGTTACAAGTCATTACAGACACCACACAACAACACACAATGTCAGTTAGAAGTCATTACAGACACCACACAACAACACACAATGTCAGTTACAAGCCATTACAGACACCACACAACAACACACAATGTCAGTTAGAAGTCATTACAGACACCACACAACAACACACAATGTCAGTTACAAGTCATTACAGACACAACAACACACAATGTCAGTTACAAGTCATTACAGACACCACACAACAACATACAATGTCAGTTACAAGTCATTACAGACACCACACAACAACACACAATGTCAGTAACAAGTCATTACAGACACCACACAATGTCAGTTAGAAGTCATTACAGACACCACACAACAACATACAATGTCAGTTAGAAATAATTACAGACACCACACAATGTCAGTTACAAGTCATTACAGACACCACACAACAACACACAATGTCAGTAACAAGTCATTACAGACACCACACAACAACACACAATGTCAGTTAGAAGTCATTACAGACACCACAAAACAACACACAATGTCAGTTAGAAGTCATTACAGACACCACACAACAACACACAATGTCAGTTACAAGTCATTACAGACACCACACAACAACACACAATGTCAGTTACAAGTCATTACAGACACCACACAACAACACACAATGTCAGTTACAAGTCATTACAGACACAACAACACACAATGTCAGTTACAAGCCATTACAGACACCACACAACAACATACAATGTCAGTTACAAGTCATTACAGACACCACACAACAACACACAATGTCAGTTACAAGTCATTACAGACACCACACAACAACACACAATGTCAGTTAGAAGTCATTACAGACACCACACAACAACACACAATGTCAGTTAGAAGCCATTACAGACACCACACAACAACATACAATGTCAGTTACAAGTCATTACAGACACCACACAACAACACACAAATGTCAGTTACAAGTCATTACAGACACCACACAACAACACACAATGTCAGAAAAAATGTCTCTTACAAGCTGTAAGTAATATGGCATTGGCTTGCTATTATAAACAGGCAGACAGGAATTTAGGCAGTTAGTTAAGTCAGCGCTGGCAAAACAAATGACCTCAGCAACATTTTGTGTGGTATGATGTTCTGTGCCAGGGGGCTCCAGTTACAATGTCTCAGGAATGACTCTATGCTGGTGTTCAGAACGTACAAATCAATCAGACCTAGTCGGCACAGAAACGCAGCAGAGGACCACAAAAGGGTTCCAACCGATTGGCTAAAAACAAGGAAACATCGGCAGGTCTAACAGAACCCGGTTCTGTTTATTTGAGTGACCAGTTCAGTCTGCAGACCTCAGCCCAGTACTGAATGTTTTTGTATTAGACTAAACGGCCTGTTCACAGCATTACTGTAGACCCGTCCAGTCTGCAGAGACTGTGTGATGTCATCACAACCGCATGGGGCAACAACCCGGAGGAACATTTAACCCCTTGTAGAATAAACGTCACGACATGTTCAGGCAGTTATGGGTCAATGAGGCCTGTATTTAATATTCATGTAGCTCAATTTGTAGAACTTGGAAATTACAGTTACAGGAGAGTTGCCACTGGAGGCTTGGAAATATGAAAAAGTGAATGGCTGGTCTCTCTAGATCAGGGCGTTGCTACTAAAATGTACCTGAAGTTAAGTGTGGTGAATGGATAACAAAGGAACCTAGATAGACGCCATGTTTGTCCATTTCATTAATCGCTTTTGATAAAAAGTAGGGAACAATATTGTAAGTGTTATTTGGAACACAACCACTCATTGTGTTCCTGTGTATTTAAATCAACCCAAATGTTTGAGGTTACCTGACCCACACAGTGAAAATCCAGTCTGGGAAATTCCCAACCTGAGAAGGCATTTTAAACCTCGAAATACACCACGAGTTTGGCGTTCCTTCGACCAAAATCTAGGCCCCACCCACGTCCATGGCGTGGACCAATCCGTGCTCACCGTTGCAGGTGGTCCCGTCAGACGCCAGCTCAAAGCCCTCGTTACAGTTACACATGTAGGAGCCGTAGGTGTTGAAGCATCCGTGGGAGCAGGGCTCATCCGCACACTCGTCCACATCTGAGGACACGGGATGAAGCTGTTAATTCATCACCTGGTTGACACACCTGCTAAATAACGCCCCAGTGTGTGTGTGTGTGTACCTTGGCAGGTCCTGCTGTCCAGATTGAGGTTGAACCCGGGGTTACAGGAGCAGGAGTAGGAGCCCGGCACGTTGGCACACAGCTGCTGGCAGTAACCGTAGCGACACTCGTCAATATCTGGACAATGACAGGAAGCAGCCGCGGGAAACCGGTTGACACTCCTTCCAATCAGGGGGCTTAATGGGTACAGTAATTGTTCCACGTTCCACCCAGTCACCTAGACATGCACTGTTTTCCTGTAATTACCTGCCCCTGAAATAATATCATGGGATTGTCTGGAGGAAACATAAATCAATACTGCGTCCGTCGGGGTTCTCTAGATGTCTATGTAACTTTCTTGCAGATATGTGCCGGCCAGGAGTTCAAGACTATAGGATGTCAGACAAAGTGGTAGAGTCTATGGTTTCAGATAGGGTAGCCTCGGATTATTGCTATCTTAGGCCATCATAGCAGTTGTCAGGTGAAAGCACTGTCCTCCTCTGAGATAACAGGCAGAACAGCTTGGCCAAACTAGACACCAGTCAGGGGTGAAAAAGTCCTTAATATCTTCGCTTAAATATGTAGTTAGATCTTTTTTAACTTAATGGGGCAAATTAGCTTTACCATGAACTTACAAATATAAAAATACGGTAGCTCCGGTTATAAGACAAAGGTTTTTGTCCACACTGCACATCCAACCAGGAAGTCAGTTAGATCAGGGCATGTGAGGTCATGCTAACTCCACCGATGACCTCAGTCACGGAGTCCCAGTGGCCACACCCCCCATCCACATTCAGCCAATCAAACTCCATGTGCAGTGCCTCACCCTGACACTGCCCTCCA
>CM055757.1:3130075-3185075 GCA_029465975.1 Dallia pectoralis | reverse complement strand
AAACATACACCCCTGGACCCAACTACTCACCACTACAGGAGCCACTTAGTGACAGGGTGTACCCCAGAAGGCAGGGAGTGGAGCGGCTCACAATCGGATAGCTGGGGGCCACGGGGCCTGGAGGAGGTGGTAGGGGGTACGGGTCTGTCTCCGGATAACCCCGAGAGGTGTCTGGGTAGGCAGGCTCACGCTCCCCGAGGACTGGCACCCTGCCTCCGTCTCTCTCCCCCGTCCGGGTGTAGGGCTGGCTGTAAAGCCCCCTGGGGATGCAGAGGTAGCCCCCGTTCTGGTTCACACACTGCATGTCCCCTCTGCAGGCATCTGGCACGGTACGACACTCGTCGATGTCTAGAGAGTAAGTGAGGAGTTTAAGGCATTAACGTCCCGGACACCAAGTAAAAAAGCGACACACAAGCCACATTGTGTGCCAGTGCTTGTGTGTGTGTGTGTGTAAATAAACTTACCAACACACACTCTGGCTCTGCGGTCATAGACAAACCCCTCTGTGCAGGTCTACAGAGGACAGGGGAACAAAAAGATGGCCAAGCATAGAAATATGAATTAGTAGATAACGCATATTTTTTATGCAGCTAAGTACAAACCAATAAACTTTGAATGTTTTTTTTTAATAGTAAAACACAATGTCAATAGACTATTTACCTGATCCGTTTTTTACAGTAGCTTTGTTACATTCATTGTCATACACACACACAGTTCATACTCCTCTACTGAGAACGTACTGTTCAAATGTCCATCACACTAACAGATGCAGTAATCGATTGCAGGCACCTCTTACCTGTCCGTTCCCGAGGTGGAGGAAACATAGAACCAACACCAGAACTGGCAACATTCTGAAAAGATGACGTATGTATTAAATGTTTCACAATATACTAATTAAAACATAAATTGACTGAAATCCACAAGGATGCATAATGAGGCGTTGGCAAATCCCTTTTTCCGTCTCTATGATGCATCACAAATGCGTATGTCTGGACTCGGTTACTATTATATTTGAGATATAACGTACCATCATAAGGCTCAGACATGACAACAAATTTGACTTGGTAACAATTACTTCCCAACCAACATAATGAACTTACCTCTGATGGGTCCTGGAATAGCAGCCAAGTACGTATAAAACCCGTGCGGCCCGTGGATACTTTGATGAAGAAAACAGTTGACCGCCTTGCAACTGTAGATTGGTGCGCCTTTACCCTGGAAACTAGAATAACCGCAGTCCGGTCGAACCGGAACCTCGGTATATTATGGACCAACAGCCGGGGTCTGTCCAAACGGTGCACAGATACCAGAGTTCAGCAATAGAAATGAACGGGTCCCCTGAGCACATCTGACCACAGCTGGATTGGATCAGTGTGAGAGAGAGAGACCGCCCCCTGGAACCAGCGTGCGCGAGGAGTTGGGGGCACGCGAGGGGACCGGAGGAGGTGGGCGGGGTGGGGGCACGCGAGGGGATCGGAGGAGGTGGGGGGGTGGGGGCACGCGAGGGGATCGGAGGAGGTGGGGGTGTGGGGGCACGCGAGGGGATCGGGGGGTGGGGGCACGCGAGGGGATCGGAGAAGGTGGGGGGGGACACGCGAGGGGACCGTGGGGAGGTGGGGGGTGGGGGCACGCGAGGGGATCGGAGGAGGAGTTGGGGGGGGGCACGCGAGGGGATCGGAGAAGGTGGGGGGTGGGGGCACGCGAGGGGACCGAGTGGAGAGTACGCGAGAGTGATTAAATAACGCATTACTGAACAATGGGACTTTAAATAAGTGCATATTTGATCAACAGTCATTGGAAATTAATAGCTGTGTGTTTTTATTGCATTCTAACTTATGTTGTTCCAGTCTGTGTTATTTTTATTAATTCTGCAGCAAAATAATCACTATTCAAATCAAAGAAAAGACAGAAAGGGCTCTGGTATTTTTCCAACATAAATCCTTGTGATTGGTTGAAGGCTCTGCCACATATGCTGCAGCAATATTTATTTATTTTTTCCATTTTTTTTGTAAAGAATTTTGGGTAATTTTGGCCAACACAGTATTTACAACACAGTAGAGAAATGTTGAATGGGATTTAAATAGGAAAATTGATTGAACTTTCCACTTGTTGCTATGGTGATTGAGTTTAGAGTCCTTCCCTATAGATTTCAGAATTAGTTCTGCTGAGGTCCTCAACCAATACAGCCATATTGCATACCCATAACACCTCTTCCACCTTACTTAAAACACTAGGTGGAATGTTGTGCATCTCAGGTAGGTCGTTTTCTCCACACTTTTCTCTTGCCAATGTCAATGTCTCACCTGTCCCCAATACTTATTTCGAGAACTCAGTCTTTCACTTCTAAGCACTTTCACCTGTAAACCAACTATTACCTGGGCTAAACCAACTATAACCTGGGCTAAATCAACTATAACCTGGGCTAAACCAACTATAACCTGGGCTAAACCAACTATAACCTGGGCTAAACTAACTATAACCTGGGCTAAACCAACTATAACCTGTGCTAAACCAACTATAACCTGGGCTAAACCAACTATAACCTGGGCTAAACCAACTATTAACTGGGCTAAACTAACTATAACCTGGCTAAACTAACTATAACCTGGGCTAAACTAACTATAACCTGGGCTAAACCAACTATAACCTGGGCTAAACCAACTATAACCTTTTGTGGATATATTCTGGTTGGAACTAGGATTAATAATGTGTGCTGCGGTCTGCTTCCGCACACACGTTTGATCACTGCAGAACAATGTAAGAGTTGGTGGAGCTTTTCACCAGAGGCCTAATAGGCAGCGGATGATTAAAATGTAATCACCAGTCCAGTATTTTATTCAATTGAAATGTCAGGTTTACATGCATTTGAGGCATTTGGTAGACCCAGTGGGACTTAAACAAGGTATTTGGCAATGCAAGGAAGTGACGCAATCACAACCGCCAGACAACAG
The DNA here is from genome assembly GCA_029465975.1 of Dallia pectoralis. NCBI lineage: Eukaryota > Metazoa > Chordata > Actinopteri > Esociformes > Umbridae > Dallia > Dallia pectoralis. Next base: position 3,182,124 of record CM055757.1, on the reverse strand, counting down.
GACTTATGTAAACAATCACACCGATGACAACTGATAACACAAGTTTTATTGAAGGAAATTCCATTTTAATACTAGCGTTCTCCCGATTATGTTCTGCAGACAACCAAAATCACTAGTAAACTCTATAAAGCCCAACACCCATAATCCATATAGTTTCTCTATGTAACTAATTCATATTGCTTTTAATGAAGGCAGTGATACGCTAAATGAAGTAATCACATTTGGTTGAAGAAATCTCAGCATTCGGTTGCCACACCTGGACCAGACAAATGTTTGAGTGCTACATTAGAGCACTTCTTTAAACTATTCGTTACTATTCATTATTTTTGTCTCAAACACTATGGGTCTCATCTCCACAGCAGACTACAGGAATATCCTGATTTTATCTGCCGGAAAAGACGTACACAATCTAATACTGATCAAGATTCTGTTTTAAGTTCCAAAACCGTCTGATATTAAGAATTTAGAACAATTCAAACCGGTTGAAGAGAATATATGGATCTAGTGTTTTTGGTCTTTTGTCCACCAACTGTCTGGAAGCATCTGGAACATTGATTGCAAACTGTAAGTACTAAGCTCATTATCTTTACACACCATGTAAACCTTTTTAATTTGCAGTTTCTAATGTCCTTTTTTCCCATGAAACCTACCAAAAAAAAGTTTGAATAGGAAATATAGCAAAATGAACAGGACAATATTGGCATTGACAAGATTCGAAATTATGATTTTTAATTGAAAAAAATATGTTGCCCTTTTAACTTTGCCATTTGTCAAAGAATCCTCCATTTGCATCAACTACAGCCTTGCAGACCTTTGGCATTCCAGCTGTCAGGTAATCAGTGGAGATTTCACCCCAAGCCTCTAAACCATATCTCACAAGTTAGATTGGCTTGATGGGCACTTCTTACGTACGTTACGAACAAGCTTCTCCTACAACAGCTCAATAAGGTTGAGATCCGGTGAATGGGCTGGTCACTCTCTTATAAACAGAATGGCAGTTGAGAACCAGATGAGTTTGTTTATGGCCATTTTGAGTCTGTAATCAAACCCACATTCGCTGATTTGCAAACTCAATGTACCATTTGAACACAGGAGTGATGGTTGCTGATAATTGGTCTCTGTATGCCTATGTAGAGATTCCATAATTTTTTTTGCAGTTTACAGCTACAAGTCATTAACAATGTCTACACTGAATTTCTGATCAATATGATGTTATTTTAATGGACAAACAATTTGCTTCTCTTTTGAAAACAAGTACATTTCTAGGTGACCCCAAACCATTGAACGGTAGTGTATTCAATCCTATCGATCGATACAATAGCAAAATTGATATACACTTGAAACAACTGCCCAAGTGCCCATAAATATGAAAAATATCCCCCATTTACATATATATAACTATATAATAAAACTGTATATTAAATACACACAGAAGTCAAATGGGATGTGTCTAAAAGGGCACCCTATGTGCCCTATGGGAAAGGGAATAGGGTGCCGTTTGGGACAGACCCATGGTCAATCTGATCAAGCCGTAGTCGGCGGTTACCACAGCATGTGTATTCCACTGTCTAATCAACATCAGAGAACGTCAGGGACAACATCTGGATGCTTTTGCCAGATGCACAGAGACACAAATCTGTTGAGAAGTGCTGTTGGCATGAGGCGAACCTGAATCAGATCTGACAGGATGCGTCCTCCCAATAGGGTACTACTCCGGACTGGAGCCCTGGGAGAGGATACTATGTAGGTGCTAGTAGGACATTTTGGACAGCACCAGAGTATAGGCTGTCGACAAAAAAAACCTAGAAAGACTAGAAAACATTCCCAAATTGTCCAACCACTCATATGTAGTATTACACACATGATGCTGTGTGTCACTCACATAACCTACGGTATATTGCACGGCCATTACACACGGTTCACTCCGCTGTTTGCAGTCTGTATATTGCAGTTAAACACACTGACAAATAAAACTCGGGGCACAGACTCAACCTGGTCTCTTCAATTATTCTAATGACATTGATCCTTCTTGAATAAATAAAGACAATCATTTCAGCCCAATTGTAGGATAAAATACAGACATTCAATCAAAGGGAGTCAGTCTGACTTCATATGCTGCATTATGAAAAGTCTGACAGTTGGAAGAAAAGTAGCCGTTAGGTTTCTGCGCCTTCATTTTAGTCTATGCCTACGCGCCACCCGATTGGATGAGAAGATCCGAGTGACAGACAGTGACTCCAATCACTGCTTGAGTAAGTCTTTGAGCACCTGGCCTGCACTCTCGGCAGACACTGGCACGGGGGTAAAGGTGGGCAGGGCGTCTGAGATGGGCTTCATAAGCAGGTGTCCCCCCGATCCACTGGAACTACCACTCCCATGGTGCATCAGCGGTACGGCCGCAGAGCGAGGAGCCAGGAAGGGGTTGGACTCTCCAGCTGCTCTTGGTCCCCTACTGGCTGCCAACCCACCTGATGGGGAAACAGAGGTCAAAGGTAAGAGGTCAGATGATGTAGGAGGTCAGATGAAGCTTGAGGTGACACCCAAAACATGTGCTCAAGATTTGTTGACTGAAAAATAAGTAAAGAAAACTAGTAGGCAGTGAGGGCAGTAGAACTACTAGTAGACAGTGAGGGCAGTAGAACTACTAGTAGGCAGTGAGGGCAGCAGAACTACTAGGAGGCAGTGAGGGCAGTAGAACTACTAGTAGACAGTGAGGGCAGTAGAACTACTAGGAGACAGTGAGGGCAGTAGAACTACTAGGAGGCAGTGAGGGCAGTAGAACTACTAGGAGACAGTGAGGGCAGTAGAACTACTAGGAGACAGTGAGGGCAGTAGAACTACTAGGAGGCAGTGAGGGCAGTAGAACTACTAGGAGACAGTGAGGGCAGTAGAACTACTAGGAGACAGTGAGGGCAGTAGAACTACTAGGAGGCAGTGAGGGCAGTAGAACTACTAGGAGGCAGTGAGGGCAGTAGAACTACTAGTAGACAGTGAGGGCAGTAGAACTACTAGGAGACAGTGAGGGCAGTAGACTACTAGGAGGCAGTGAGGGCAGTAGACTACTAGGAGGCAGTGAGGGCAGTAGAACTACTAGTAGACAGTGAGGGCAGTAGAACTACTAGGAGGCAGTGAGGGCAGTAGAACTACTAGGAGACAGTGAGGGCAGTAGAACTACTAGGAGGCAGTGAGGGCAGTAGAACTACTAGGAGACAGTGAGGGCAGTAGAACTACTAGGAGGCAGTGAGGGCAGTAGAACTATTAGTAGGCAGTGAGGGCAGTAGAACTACTAGGAGACAGTGAGGGCAGTAGAACTACTAGGAGACAGTGAGGGCAGTAGAACTACTTGGAGGCAGTGAGGGCAGTAGAACTACTAGGAGGCAGTGAGGGCAGTAGAACTACTAGGAGGCAGTGAGGGCAGTAGAACTACTAGGAGGCAGTGAGGGCAGTAGAACTACTAGTAGACAGTGAGGGCAGTAGAACTACTAAGACAGGGGAGGGCAAACTTTTCATCTCAGGGGCCAAATCGCAGGGCCACATTTGTTTTGTAATTTGTTAATTATAAATGATTTGTGAACCAGTAAAAAGCAATATTTAAAAAATGTCCAGATAACATTTATACTGTAGGCCTATTATTAATTTCAGATTCCAATAACAGTAGAACTAGTATGAGGTTGCCCCTCAGAGGCCACTAGCAGAGGAGATCCAGGGTGCTAAACTGCTCTTATCCAAAGTAGAATGCTATTTGGACCGCAGCCCATGATGGAATCACTGCCTCCAACTACATTACCTTCCGGAGGTGAAGCCCAGGCGGAGGTGGAGGTCCGTCCTGGGGGCGGGGCACCGAGAGGTTTGATGTCATAGACAGGAAGTTTAGGAGCGGGCATGGCTGGGCCGGACTCCACCTCAAGGAACTTCACAAACATTTCAGAGAACGACTGAAAAGACACAAAAAGAAACCCAGAGATGATCATGAACATATTTCAGCATTTGTTTTTATACAAATGCTTCATATGCAGATAAAGTTACACCACAGTTCAAAGGTCAGGGGGGAATATCCTTGTTTCCACAAAAACGACATAAAAAAATTGCAAAATGCAAAATTAATAGAAAATATAGTCGTCCATAGAGACAGAAATAACGATTGTTAATTGAATTGAAAACATTGTGTTATCATTTGTGGTTCCGTGCAGATGTTAACGTATGTATCGGTGTGTACTCACAGTGTTAAAGCCACCCTGACCTGCGCCTGGTCTCTGAGGTGTGTTGGGGACACTCTGTACAGATCGACCTCCCAGCCAGCTAGACATCCAGCCTCCAACTCCGTGACCCCCTTCTTCCAACAGCTACAGGTCAGAGGTCACAGATGACAACCAGTCAGTCATAAACATCGGTTAGAGCCAATCAGCAGTGTTTTTACAGGTCACATGCCTTTGTTTTCTTCACCATATTTTACACCATTTATTCCACTTCTAATTTTGTAAAATGACCTTTTACATCATTATGGCCTCGAAACAGCAGGTGAAGAAGAGTTAAAGACAGACATGCCCCACACAGGCGAGCCACACACAGGTGAGCCACACACAGGTGAGCCACACACAGGCGAGCCACACACAGGCGCGCCACACACAGGCGAGCCACACACAGGCGAGCCACACACAGGCGCGCCACACACAGGTGAGCCACACACAGGCGAGCCACACACAGGCGCGCCACACACAGGTGAGCCACACACAGGCTAGCCACACACAGGCGCGCCACACACAGGCGAGCCACACACAGGCGAGCCACACACAGGCGCGCCACACACAGGCGAGCCACACACAGGCGCGCCACACACAGGTGAGCCACACACAGGCGAGCAGTGTTGGGAAAGTTCACTTTCTACATGAACTAGTTCAAAGTTCAGTTCACACATTTTAAAATGAACTAGTTCAAAGTTCAGTTCACACATTTTAAAATGAACTAGTTCAGTTCATAGTTCAAATTTTGAACTAGTTCATTTATAGTTCTTTTTTCCATATTATTGCCAGAGCCCATATAGAACCACAGACACGAAGAACAAGAAATATTAACATCATGATTATCATGGCAAAAATGATCACAGTAATATCTATTAAAGCAATAGTGAGCTGAGGCAATCACTGAAATAATTGGACATGTTTATATTGAAACCCAGAACTATAATAATATCACCAATAACTATTGATTGAGACTGGGTATTTACTGTAATTATTACCAATAATAATATTGTAATGTAATCACTTTTTATTCCTGAATATTAGACCAGCGATGCTGAGGAGCCTCTCTACTGGAGCGCTTGAGGGCAGGACAGTGTTGTGTTTTATGGGTTTAACAGTGTTGTGGGGTTAACAGTGTTGTGGGTTTAACAGTGTTGTGGGTTTAACAGTGTTGTGTTTTATGGGTTTAACAGTGTTGTGGGGTTAACAGTGTTGTGGGTTTAACAGTGTTGTGTTTTATGGGGTTAACAGTGTTGGGTTTAACAGTGTCTGTAACTTCTTTCTTGATGGCACGTTTTTGGATGGCTGCAACCCCTTAATTAAGTTAACGTAAGCTGGGCTTTCCACTTTACTCAAAGGCTGCAGGTCTCCGACAATATACTGCACCACCAGGTTGTCCAATATACTGCACCACCAGGTTGTCCAATATACTGCACCACCAGGTTGTCCAATATACTGCACCACCAGGTTGTCCAATATACTGCACCACCAGGTTGTCCAATATACTGCACCACCAGGTTGTCCAATATACTGCACCACCAGGTTGTCCAATATACTGCACCACCAGGTTGTCCAATATACTGCACCACCAGGTTGTCCAATATACTGCACCACCAGGTTGTCCAATATACTGCACCACCAGGTTGTCCAATATACTGCACCACCAGGTTGTCCAATATACTGCACCACCAGGTTGTCCAATATACTGCACCACCAGGTTGTCCAATATACTGCACCACCAGGTTGTCCAATATACTGCACCACCAGGTTGTCCAATATACTGCACCACCAGGTTGTCCAATATACTGCACCACCAGGTTGTCCAATATACTGCACCACCAGGTTGTCCAATATACTGCACCACCAGGTTGTCCAATATACTGCACCACCAGGTTGTCCAATATACTGCACCACCAGGTTGTCCAATATACTGCACCACCAGGTTGTCCAATATACTGCACCACCAGGTTGTCCAATATACTGCACCACCAGGTTGTCCAATATACTGCACCACCAGGTTGTCCAGCTGCGGCTGGGAGATGACAACGGAGCCGCTACTGTAGGCAGTTATCGGGATCTGAGTTGATTGGGTCGAGGATTTGTCTTTGGTTTTTGTCGTTGATTGTACTTTAATTCAATATGCCGTTTCAGGTTGCTTTGGTTGATATTGATGTGCGGATTTTATTTTTAAAACCCGGCGAGCAAAGTTTGCACAAAAACGTCTGATTTTGCCCATCCTCACCGACCTTGTCTTAAAACTCATTAAAAGTACAATCCGCCGCATCATCATTAAAATTTATTTTAATGATGACGCGGCGGTGCGACACTAGTGGCTGATGTTGCCAGATTGGGTGTTTTTTCTGATACATATTAATATCGGTTGTTGCCGGGTTTGCGCAAAGAAGGCACTATAGAAATCTGGCATCATATTAAACGAGGGTAAACTAATAGAACGTGCCGTTCAAAGACACCAGAATGAACGAGTTCACAGGAACGTTCATCAGCCAGTAAAGCAGTACGTTCAGTTCACGTTCGCCCAAAATATGAACGCGTTCATGAACTATCGTTCAATGAACGCGTTCAGGCACAACACTGCAGGTGAGCCACACACAGGTGAGTCACACACAGGCGAGCCACACACAGGCGAGCCACACACAGGTGAGCCACACACAGGTGAGTCACACACAGGTGTGCCACACACAGGCGCGCCACACACAGGCGCGCCACACACAGGCGCGCCACACACAGGTGTGCCACACACAGGCGTGCCACACACAGGCGAGCCCCACACAGGCGAGCCCCACACAGGCGCGCCACACACAGGCGCGCCACACACAGGTGAGCCCCACACAGGCGCGCCACACACAGGCGAGCCACACACAGGTGAGTCACACACAGGCGCGTCACACACAGGCGAGCCACACACAGGCGCGTCACACACAGGTGTGCCACACACAGGTGCTATTTTAACTTTGAGGAACACTGCTTTTTATTGCTCTAATCAAACAGGAAGGAACACGTTCCCTCAGGGAACCTAAAGAACCCAGCAGAAAGGTGATTGAAAAGTCCCAACATCGATAGAACAAAGAACAATCATAACTGAGTTAACTGTAAGAACACAAACACTGTCAACCAGAACTAACATCAGAATGAATTACAGTTGGGAGGCTTCCCGAAGGAAGGGACATTTGTTATGGTGTGTGTGTGTGTGTAGGGTTAAGGAGACGCATTACCACTTAAAATGGCATTACACAGAGACCAGGAAGAAGGAGGAAGAGAGATATGAAGTGTAGGATTCTAGGAGTTCCAAACTGTTACCATCTTCTCCTCATTCCCTTATTCTTAGGACTGTTTGCTTTTAAGGCTACATTGTTGTGTAATACACTATGTGTGTGTGTGTTTGTGTGTGTGTATATGTATATGTATGTTGGATGTGTGTGTGTGTGTGCGTGCTGGATGTGTGTGTGTGTGTGTATGCGTGTTGGATGTGTGTGTGTGTGTATGTATGTTGGATGTGTGTGTGTGTGTGTGTGTGTATGTATGCGTGTTGGATGTGTGTGTGTGTGTATGTATGTTGGATGTGTGTGTGTGTGTGTATGTATGCGTGTTGGATGCGTTCCATGGGGAACACAGTTCTTAAGAAGGAAATGCTTTCCTGCCAGGGTTTGTGGGCCTGCTGTAATTAAAGAAGGCATCAGAAGTTAGAAAGTCTTCAGGATCCTTTATCAAAGCCTAGTACCCGGATAGGAAGCCTGGAACACATTTCCAACGACTCCAAGGCCAAGCGCCCGGTAGATTTCTCCTGTGTTTGATTTGTGGAGAGGCTAAAGCACAATCCGAAGATAGCATCTCAAGACATTCCCCTGTACAATTGACGATTGAGGTGACGCAGGCACAGTGTCATTTAAATGTACACGATATACCTGAGGAAAAGGAGCTGTCGATCTCTGATTAAACCCAAATGTCACACACACATATTTCTCCCATGGCTGCATTTACATCCCTGCCAAACTCCTGCCGGGTCCACAGAATATCTTACTATCTATAGTAAAGGAATTCATATTCCCCCAGAGGATAGGAAGAAACTCAGTTCATAATAACCATAAGGTATGTCAGTAGAGGGACAAACCAACCAAAACAGATGACCTGATAAGTTTGCCATTAGAGCCATACCGTTGTTAACGACACAACCTTGAGGTACAGATGCGTCACTACAGCTGGCAGTTCAAATCCAGGTCACAGCATACCGATCATGTTGGGTGGCCTCACACAGTTCCAATGTCTCGTCACACTCTAGCCACTCCTTGTGGCAGACGGGGCGCCTGCATGCATTGCTGTGGTTGTTTGCCACTGAATGCGTTCTCCTCAAGTAGATGCGCACATAGATGCTGAGTTCAGGGTTGAGCGTGCAGAAAGATCTGCTTTGGATGGGGAAACGTCTCATTCTGAAGGTTTACTGAGCTTAACGGGAGATGTTGTGATGCGGCAAAACTATGAGATCAACTTGGAATTCGCAAACTTGGGAGAGGTCAAAAACAGGATAGTAAAAATACCAAAAAATATATTATAGCAAATGACAACAGATCTGAAACCTTGCAAGACAATTTAAGACTCATCTGAGACCAGACCTGGGAGTTAAAACAGCCACATGGCTGACAGAGGCCAGATAAGTTGCTGTTGGCCGGAAGGGATTAACATGCTTGTGTCCCAAATGTCACCCTGTTCTCTGTGTAGTACAGAGAAGTGCAGAGGGGAGGGGTTAAGATGTTTGTGTCCCAAATGGCACCCTGTTGTCTGTGTAGTACAGGAAAGTGCAGAAGAGAGGGGTTAAGATGACATTTGGGAGATGGTTATTAGATTAACAAATGGATTGTTTCAGCCTTCAAGACAAGAAGAGATATTCAGAAATCCCAGAGGGAGAGAGATCAAGTATTTGACAAGGAAAACACGATCACAGAAACAGATGACTGGAAAAAAGATATTAGCCATCCTTAAGAAGAACAAAACATATGGATGTGGTGAGAAGGTGAAAACGGGGGAGAAGAAGTCACCTTGTTGACCTCATCCTTGTCCAGTCCCAGGACACTACCCATGAGCCTCAGCACCTCGGAGCGTTTGGCTTTCGGGGTGTGGAAATACCCGATGTACAGGTTACGCATCAGAGTCCTGAGCAGATAAGAAAATCCTCATCAGACATAATGACATTGTCATCATCAGACGTACTGACATCAGACGTATTGACATCAGATTTACTGACATCATCAGAGGTACTGAAATCATCAGAGGTACTGACATCATCAGACGTAATGACATCATCAGACGTACTGACATCATCAGACGTAATGACATCATCAGACGTAATGACATCATCAGAGGTACTGACATCATCAGAGGTACTGACATCATCAGACGTACTGACATCATCAGACGTACTGACATCATCAGACGTAATGACATCATCAGACGTAATGACATCATCAGACGTAATGACATCATCAGACGTACTGACATCATCAGACATAATGACATAATCAGACATAATGACATCATCAGACATAATGACATCATCAGACATAATGACATCATCAGACATAATGACATCATCAGATGTACTGACATCAGATATAATGACATCATCAGACATAATGACATCATCAGACATAATGACATCATCAGACATAATGACATCATCAGACATAATGACATCATCAGACATAATGACATCATATGTCCTAACCACAGTCTCTTATTAATCTCTTAGCACCAACAACTAATTTACATGACAGAAAAATACATCTTAAAAAGTGGACTAGTGTGTCTGTCTAGTCCGCGGTGAAGAGCTGCAGCAATGTTGAAAGACTGAATCTTCTTCTGTGTCAGACAGAGAAGTGGGCTTACTTGTCAACTTTTCCCTCGGTGCTATTCAAAAGGTTCATTAGCTTGTTCTGAGCTTCTTCCAACATCTCCTGACGCAAGTCCACTAGAAAACACACACACACAGTGAGAGAGAGAGAGAGAGAGTTCATTTTAGCGCTCAGCAGTTCCTCAAATGCCTAAATCAGGGCTGGCATGACTTAAACATGACATGTTTCAATAAGAGCCAGGCATGCCAAAGAAAGCTTGTGGGTCGTGGGCCAGTTGGTCGTTGGGTCAGCTGATGATACACATGTCAGCATTACACAGCGTCATTAGATTAATAAGGGAATATGCACTCACAACCCGGTCTGTCTATGAGAAAGTCTGTGTGTATTTTGAGAATGTATAATGTCATGAACATGACTGCTACTGATAGCAGGTACACTGTATCAGCAGAGTTTAGCAGTTGACAGATTCACAATGACGTAGTGTGGGTCAATTTATGTGTTTGTGTGTGTGTTGTCTGTGCATGTCTATGAATGTGTGTGTTGTTGTGTGTTGTGTTTGAATACAGAGTAATGTGAGAACCTGTACCGCTGGGGATTGGTTCCTGTTCTGTACAGTCGCTATAGTTATGTGCTAAATACTATTGGTGTTTTCTTTATGGCCACTGATAATGTGTTGAACAGGTCTGTGGAACAGGCAGCAATGGAATGCCAGATGCCTACTGACTAACAGACTGGCTGGCAGGCTGCCTGACTGACTGACTGACTGGACAGAAGGCTACTGGGTTCAGACAAGCAGCTTGGACTGAGGAACCCAGGACTTTCACTGGAGCTTGTCTTGCCTTAGTGTCCAAACGGATCACAGTGAGAGTGAGTATTAAGTGACTGTGCGTCTGTGAGCAGATGTTAACGGCATATGGCTCTGGAACGCACAGCTTCCCCACCATCTCAGGTTGAAGCAGCTGGGCGTAGGAGGCTTTAAACGAGGATGTATATCAAGTGAATATAGACATGCCTTACAGAGCCTGGGGACGATGTAATGTAACGTAAGAGCAGAGACCATTTTAACTACCGATCGTGTTCATATTGTGTTACGTTGTGTGTCTTTTTGTGAGCGCTAAATCATACGCTCGCTCAACGTTATTACCAACAGATGGCCCATGCACGTAAATAACTGTTAAACTTTAAACCTCTACAGTCCGTTTCATTACAACAATTATTTCCAGAAAAAGTCGGAATACTCTTCTGTCGCCCACGTTTTAATCTTTCTCTGATGAACCTGTGCGTTTGTCTCACCTTGTTTCTTCAGCTCCTCCAGTTGCTCCTCCTTCAGATCGAGCTGGTCAGTGAGTCTCGATGCGGATTCAAGAGCAGCATTAGCCTCATCCAGATTGATCTGAGACAGACACACAGAGAGATGGACATAAAGCAGCATTAACCTCATCCAGATTGATCTGAGACAGACACACAGAGAGATGGACATAAAGCAGCATTAGCCTCATCCAGATTGATCTGAGACAGACACACAGAGAGATGGACATAAAGCAGCATTAGCCTCATCCAGATTGATCTGAGACGGAGACACAGAGAGATGGACATAAAGCAGCATTAGCCTCATCCAGATTGATCTGAGACAGACACACAGAGAGATGGACATAAAGCAGCATTAGCCTCATCAGATTGATCTGAGACAGACACACAGAGAGATGGACATAAAGCAGCATTAGCCTCATCCAGATTGATCTGAGACAGACACACAGAGAGATGGACATAAAGCAGCATTAGCCTCATCCAGATTGATCGGAGACAGACACACAGAGAGATGGACATAAAGCAGCATTAGCCTCATCCAGATTGATCTGAGACAGACACACACTTTTTTCACTTTCCTAAGGCTTTTGCAAAGTAACAGAATGTCACCGGACCAAACGAACCCAGTAAGAATATAATAACAGCATGACACCACAGAACCTGGGTGTGCACAGCGCTCCTCATGACATAAAAGAACCACAGCGCTCCTCATGACATCACAGAACCACAGCGCTCCTCATGACATCACAGAACCACAGGGCTCCTCATGACATCACAGAACCACAGCGCTCCTCATGACATCACAGAACCACAGCTCTCCTCATGACATCACAGAACCACAGCTCTCCTCATGACATCACAGAACCACAGCGCTCCTCATGACATCACAGAACCACAGCGCTCCTCATGACATCACAGAACCACAGGGCTCCTCATGACATCACAGAACCACAGCGCTCCTCATGACATCACAGAACCACAGCGCTCCTCATGACATCACAGAACCACAGCGCTCCTCATGACATCACAGAACCACAGCGCTCCTCATGACATCACAGAACCACAGCGTTCCTCATGACATCACAGAACCACAGCGCTCCTCATGACATCACAGAACCACAGCGCTCCTCATGACATCACAGAACCACAGCGCTCCTCATGACATCACAGAACCACAGCGCTCCTCATGACATCACAGAACCACAGCGCTCCTCATGACATCACAGAACCACAGCGCTCCTCATGACATAACAGAACCACAGCGCTCCTCATGACATCACAGAACCACAGCGCTCCTCATGACATCACAGAACCACAGCGCTCCTCATGACATCACAGAACCACAGCGCTCCTCATGACATCACAGAACCACAGCGCTCCTCATGACATAACAGAACCACAGCGCTCCTCATGACATAACAGAACCACAGCGCTCCTCATGACATAACAGAACCACAGCGCTCCTCATGACATCACAGAACCACAGCGCTCCTCATGACATAACAGAACCACAGCGCTCCTCATGACATCACAGAACCACAGGGATCCTCATGACATCACAGAACCACAGGGCTCCTCATGACATCACAGAACCACAGGGCTCCTCATGACATCACAGAACCACAGGGCTCCTCATGACATCACAGAACCACAGCGCTCCTCATGACATAACAGAACCACAGCGCTCCTCATGACATCACAGAACCACAGCGCTCCTCATGACATCACAGAACCACAGCGCTCCTCATGACATCACAGAACCACAGCGTTCCTCATGACATCACAGAACCACAGCGTTCCTCATGACATCACAGAACCACAGCGCTCCTCATGACATCACAGAACCACAGCGCTCCTCATGACATCACAGAACCACAGCGCTCCTCATGACATCACAGAACCACAGGGCTCCTCATGACATCACAGAACCACAGCGCTCCTCATGACATCACAGAACCACAGCTCTCCTCATGACATCACAGAACCACAGCTCTCCTCATGACATCACAGAACCACAGCGCTCCTCATGACATCACAGAACCACAGCGCTCCTCATGACATCACAGAACCACAGGGCTCCTCATGACATCACAGAACCACAGGGCTCCTCATGACATCACAGAACCACAGCGCTCCTCATGACATCACAGAACCACAGCGCTCCTCATGACATCACAGAACCACAGCGCTCCTCATGACATCACAGAACCACAGCGTTCCTCATGACATCACAGAACCACAGCGCTCCTCATGACATCACAGAACCACAGCGCTCCTCATGACATCACAGAACCACAGCGCTCCTCATGACATCACAGAACCACAGCGCTCCTCATGACATCACAGAACCACAGCGCTCCTCATGACATCACAGAACCACAGCGCTCCTCATGACATAACAGAACCACAGCGCTCCTCATGACATCACAGAACCACAGCGCTCCTCATGACATCACAGAACCACAGCGCTCCTCATGACATCACAGAACCACAGCGCTCCTCATGACATAACAGAACCACAGCGCTCCTCATGACATAACAGAACCACAGCGCTCCTCATGACATCACAGAACCACAGCGCTCCTCATGACATAACAGAACCACAGCGCTCCTCATGACATCACAGAACCACAGCGCTCCTCATGACATCACAGAACCACAGCGCTCCTCATGACATAACAGAACCACAGCGCTCCTCATGACATCACAGAACCACAGGGATCCTCATGACATCACAGAACCACAGGGCTCCTCATGACATCACAGAACCACAGGGCTCCTCATGACATCACAGAACCACAGCGCTCCTCATGACATCACAGAACCACAGCGCTCCTCATGACATCACAGAACCACAGCGCTCCTCATGACATCACAGAACCACAGCGCTCCTCATGACATCACAGAACCACAGCGTTCCTCATGACATCACAGAACCACAGCGCTCCTCATGACATCACAGAACCACAGCGCTCCTCATGACATCACAGAACCACAGCGCTCCTCATGACGTGTGGTTAACAGGTGATTTACCTGGAGAGCTGAGGCTTTGTCTTCCTGTTTAAGAGCTCTTCTTCTCCACTCCTCCTTTTCCCTCTTGAACTTCTCAAGCTCAGACGAATACATGGCTTTCTCCTCTACAAGATACAGATAGAAATATTATAAATATGCTGTATAAGGGTCATATATCCACATTTACAGTGTATAGTCACTCTTTAGAAGGACCACTGAGAGGTGAGACAGAAGAGTGACAGACAGGGATGTGAGACAGGGCCAGTCTTGCCTTGTTGGAACTGCTCTAGCACCATCTGCAGGTTGGACAGGGACATTGCATACTGGTTGACCTGATCCTGGGCTGCAGATAGCTGCATCAGAGCCTCATCTCTCTGCTTCACCGTCCCATTCAACTGCTCCTGTAAGGACTCCACCTGCAGCGACGCCTGGTGGCTGAACAGAGGAGACGGTGACTATTTTCTCCTTTTCACCTCACAACTCAAGGTATAATGATGAACACATTTCTTTGTTGAACATGTATAACAAAAAAAAATTAAGTAAACAAAAAATCCCAGTAATATAACATTTATCTGCATTAACATCTGCCAAAGCATCACTCCTCCTTGGCTAATCATATCTTACCCATTAACCCTCAAATAACCCCAACATTAATGAACCTTGACAATAACTAACCATAAACCCTAATTATAACAACTCTTTAACGAACCTTCACAATAATTCACTTTGTATCCTAAAAAACTATAGCCATTAACTCAAGAGATATTAAAAAAGGCAAAAATATTGCATTAAGCAAACATTACAGCAAAATTGATATGAGCTTCCCTAAGTTTAAGCGTTTTTAGTTCCAATGGTGCCCAATGCCATGACCCACACCATATTTACCTGGTGCTCTCCACCTGGCTAGAGGAAGTGGCCAGTCTTTCATCCAATAGAGTGACCCTCCTACGTAGCTCCGCCTCCCTGTCTTCTGCGGCCAGTGCCTCTCTTGTGTAAGAATCCTCAATCTCCATCAGATGGTTCCGCAAGCGGTCCAGTTCCAACTTCGAACGCTGCTCTCGCTCCTTCACATGCTGGAGCTGAGACACAGGCAGACACAGAGAGAGAGAGAGAGACAGATGGAGAGAGAGAGATGGAAAGAGAGAGAGGAGAGCAAACGAAAGACGGGGAGCGAGACAGACGGAGAGAGAGACAGACGGAGAAAGAGACAGACAAAGAAAGAGACGAAGAGAGAGAGAGGGAGAGAGAGAAAGAGAGACACAAACAGAGAGAGAGAGAGACAGAGAGAGAGAGAGGCAGAAAAACGGAGAGACGCAGACAGACAGACAGACAAACACATGTCATGTACGTTATAGGACACAATGAAATCAGCACATGTATTATGTATGGGTTATGTATGGGTAAGGTATGTATTATGTAAGGGTTATGTACGGGTTATGTACAGGTTATGTACGGGTTACAGCGTCCAGTTATCTATAACAGGTGGCCAGGTGTTCCCTCCTACCTCAGCCTGCACAGCCGTGGTCTCCATCTGTTTCTGTTTCAGAGCCAACATCAGCTGGTCCCTCTCCTGCTGGAAGGACACAGCTTTCTCCTGCATGGAGCACAGCTCATTCAACAGCTGGTTCAACTCGCCGGACCTCTGGCTGTTACCCTGAGGGGGGGAACGGCAAAGAGTCAGGAGGGGACACATCCAACAATACAGGTCCGAGAAGGTTTGACCAATATTTGAATTTACTTTGACTTAAGTTCTCTCTAAGAGTTCTCTATAAATGATTACAGTCCGTTAGCAAATCTTAAACCTCTCGATATCATTCCATTTCATAGACCTGTTCTCTGTTCTTCAGCATCGTCTCCATGGCAGCAGCTTTCTCCGACATGGTGCTCCTCTCAAACTCCTTCTCGCGGAGGAGAAGTGACACCTGCATGTTGGTCTCCTGCAGAGCCCTGAACTCGGACTCCTTCTCCCGGCTCCGCTGCACCACCGCCTCGTTCTCCTCTTTCAACTTCCTGGCATCCGTCTCCAAGATCGAGGCGCGCTCCTTCAGATTAGTCACGGCCTGTTTCAGCACCTCGTTGTCGCTCTCCCGGTTCCTTAGAGCCTCACTGACCTGGAGAGATTCATAGGGTTCATTACAGACCAATTAAAGTCAAGCAGATCGTTGTGTTAGTGCGCGTCTGTGTGCCGTTTCTGTCACCTGGTTAAGCTGGTCTCCTTTCACCTTGATGAGCAGGTCCTTCTCCCTGACCGATCTCTGTAAAGCATCCAACCTCTCTCTGACCTGTCGGACCTCCTCTGCCTGGCCGCGCTGCTCGCTCTCTGATGCCCGGGCGGAGGTGGACAGGCGATGGTTGTTCTCCTGCAACGTCCGCACCAGGCTCTCCCTCTCGGCCAGTAGAGACCGCAGAGACGTCAGCTCATTCCTCTGGCCCTCCTGGTCTCCGGGTGGCACAGCCGGTGGCGCCACCTCCTGGCCGGGCGTCCCCAGTGCAACTGGAGGCTGGTCTTCAGCAGTCGGCACCACGCTGTCCAACTTCCACAGCAGAACGTCCTTGGTGCTGCTCAGCTGACTGATGGTCTGCTGGACGGTGGCCAACTCATGACTCAGAGTGCCCAGTTTCCTCTTCTTCTGCTCGTAACTGTGGATCAGACGGCTGTAGTCCACCGACAGGTTTGAAGTGCAGTTGCTGTCTGCGTCCACCTAGACAGACAGGCAGTACACTCCGTTAAACAGACCCAATGGGCTCCTGAGAGACAGACTGTACACTTCGTTACACAGACCCAATGGGCTCCTGAGAGACAGACTGTACACTTCGTTACACATCCCAATGGGCCCGTGGGAGACAGACTGTACACTCCGTTACACAGACCCAATGGGCTTGTGAGAAACAGTTGCTAGGATGTTCATGGAACGTCAGGAGGTTTCTGGTGTCCCCTGCTAGCTGGGTATGGTTTACAGTTATTATCATAGACACCTGCTTGTGGAGCTCCTCTGAATAATGACATTATACTGTTATTAATTGTTATGTCATTATCTAATTAATAGAGGTGGAGTTACCCTTCCCTGTTAGCTTGTGGAGCTCCTCTGAGTTATGACATTATACTGTTATTAACTGTTATAAAATGATCCATCTAATTAATAGAGGTGGAGTTACCCTTCCCTGTAGCTCGTGGAGCTCCTCTGAGTTATGACATTATACTGTAATTAACTGTTATGTCATTATCTATCTAATTAATAGAGGTGGAGTTACCCTTCCCTGTAGCTTGTGGAGCTCGTCCACCATCTGGGCGGACTCCTGTTGCATGTTCTTCACCGTGGTGATCACCTGCATCTTCCACTCCTCCATCTTCTTCACCTGGACCATCACAGTGGACTACGTGTTAGACAGGTTTAGGTTAACACAATGGACCTTCTGCATACAGCCTCAATGGAACAGAGACATGTTAAAATGGTCAGATGGTAGTGGGAAGGAATTGAACACAGAACAGGTCAGACCTTATAGCGGTCAGAGGCAATCACAGTATGGGGTCAGAGGCAATCACAGTATGGGGTCAGAGGCAATCACAGTATGGGGTCAGAGGCAATCACAGTATGGGGGTCAGAGGCAATCACAGTATGGGGGTCAGAGGCAATCACAGTATGGGGTCAGAGGCAATCACAGTATGGGGTCAGAGGCAATCACAGTATGGGGTCAGAGGCAATCACAGTATGGGGGCAATCACAGTATGGGGTCAGAGGCAATCACAGTATGGGGTCAGAGGCAATCACAGTATGGGGTCAGAGGCAATCACAGTATGGGGGGGTCAGAGGCAATCACAGTATGGGGGGCAATCACAGTATGGGGCAGAGGCAATCACAGTATGGGGTCAGAGGCAATCACAGTATGGGGTCAGGAGGCAATCACAGTATGGGGTCAGAGGCAATCACAGTATGGGGTCAGAGGCAATCACAGTATGGGGTCAGAGGCAATCACAGTATGGGGTCAGAGGCAATCACAGTATGGGGTCAGAGGCAATCACAGTATGGGGTCAGAGGCAATCACAGTATGGGGTCAGAGGCAATCACAGTATGGGGTCAGAGGCAATCACAGTATGGGGTCAGGGTCAGTATGGGGTCAGAGGCAATCACAGTATGGGGGGGTCAGAGGCAATCACAGTATGGGGTCAGAGGCAATCACAGTATGGGGTCAGAGGCAATCACAGTATGGGGTCAGAGGCAATCACAGTATGGGGTCAGAGGCAATCACAGTATGGGGTCAGAGGCAATCACAGTATCACAGTATGGGGTCAGAGGCAATCACAGTATGGGGTCAGAGGCAATCACAGTATGGGGTCAGAGGCAATCACAGTATGGGGTCAGAGGCAATCACAGTATGGGGTCAGAGGCAATCACAGTATGGGGTCAGAGGCAATCACAGTATGGGGTCAGGGCAATCACAGTATGGGGTCAGAGGCAATCACAGTATGGGGTCAGAGGCAATCACAGTATGGGGTCAGAGGCAATCACAGTATGGGGTCAGAGGCAAACACAGTATGGGGTCAGAGGCAATCACAGTATGGGGTCAGAGGCAATCACAGTATGGGGTCAGAGGCAATCAGTATGGGGTCAGAGGCAATCACAGTATGGGGTCAGAGGCAATCACAGTATGGGGTCAGAGGCAATCACAGTATGGGGTCAGAGGCAATCACAGTATGGGGGGGCAATCACAGTATGGGGTCAGAGGCAATCACAGTATGGGGTCAGAGGCAATCACAGTATGGGGTCAGAGGCAAACACAGTATGGGGTCAGAGGCAAACACAGTATGGGGTCAGGGCAATCACAGTATGGGGTCAGAGGCAATCACAGTATGGGGTCAGAGGCAATCACAGTATGGGGTCAGAGGCAATCACAGTATGGGGTCAGAGGCAATCACAGTATGGGGTCAGGGTCAGTATGGGGTCAGAGGCAATCACAGTATGGGGTCAGAGGCAAACACAGTATGGGGTCAGAGGCAAACACAGTATGGGGTCAGAGGCAAACACAGTATGGGGTCAGAGGCAATCACAGTATGGGGTCAGAGGCAATCACAGTATGGGGTCAGAGGCAATCACAGTATGGGGTCAGAGGCAATCACAGTATGGGGTCAGAGGCAATCACAGTATGGGGTCAGAGGCAATCACAGTATGGGGTCAGAGGCAATCACAGTATGGGGTCAGAGGCAATCACAGTATGGGGTCAGGCAATCACAGTATGGGGTCAGAGGCAATCACAGTATGGGGTCAGAGGCAATCACAGTATGGGGGTCAGAGGCAAACACAGTATGGGGTCAGAGGCAAACACAGTATGGGGTCAGAGGCAAACACAGTATGGGGTCAGAGGCAATCACAGTATGGGGTCAGAGGCAATCACAGTATGGGGTCAGAGGCAATCACAGTATGGGGTCAGAGGCAATCACAGTATGGGGTCAGAGGCAATCACAGTATGGGGTCAGAGGCAATCACAGTATGGGGTCAGAGGCAATCACAGTATGGGGTCAGAGGCAATCACAGTATGGGGTCAGAGGCAATCACAGTATGGGGTCAGAGGCAAACACAGTATGGGGTCAGAGGCAAACACAGTATGGGGTCAGAGGCAAACACAGTATGGGGTCAGAGGCAATCACAGTATGGGGTCAGAGGCAATCACAGTATGGGGTCAGAGGCAATCACAGTATGGGGTCAGAGGCAATCACAGTATGGGGTCAGAGGCAATCACAGTATGGGGTGAGAAGAAATCCCTGTGTTGGACCAGCCACAGTAGGACCAGACACAGACACAGTAGTGCCAGACACAGACACAGTAGGGCCAGACACAGACACAGTAGTGCCAGACACAGACACAGTAGTGCCAGACACAGACACAGTAGTGCCAGACACAGACACAGTAGTGCCAGACACAGACACAGTAGGACCAGACACAGACACAGTAGGACCAGACACAGACACAGTAGGGCCAGACAGACACAGTAAGACCAGACACAGTAAGACCAAACACAGACACAGTAAGACCAGACACAGTAGGACCAGACAGTCGATATCACCTGCTGTTTCAGCATATCTCTTTCATGCAGCAGCTCTTCAAACTGGTTGGAACTAACTCCTCCTGAGTCTCCAGCCTGCAGCACACTGACCAGAGTCTGACACTTCTGGGTCAGGGCGTCAATCTCAATGTCCTTCTCTCTACAGAAATACAGAGAACAATAAAAACACTATTTACATTCACACATTTAAGAACAGCATTAAAAAAAACACAATTATATTGTCATTGTTCAACTAACTAAAGCTAAGTACACCACTCCAGGCCTTATGTACCAAGGGGGTACTCCGTGTGTTCTGTTGGGAACCACTGTCGTGCTCTTCTATCCAGTAAAACTGTAACAATATGCGATCCAAACCTGATGATTCTGGACAGGTTCTGGATGGTCTCTCTAAACATCTCCTGGCTTCCAGATGGGTCTGACATGGAAGACAGCCTCATGTTCTCCTGTTGGACCTTGAGCAGCGCTGCCTCCTTCCCAGCCACGATGTCCATGATCCGGTGATAATCGGACCGGAGCTGGCTGTTCTCCCGGGTCTTCTCATTCAGCACAGCCAGGACCTAAATTAAATGACAAGGATAGAAGTGGGTATTTTGAATCTGCCAAAGAAAATGATGGTGCACTTCTACACAGCCATCATTGAGTCCAGACTGCAGCCTCCGCAGGTGATGAAAAGGTGATTGGCTGTAATCTGCCATCCCTCGAAGACCTGTACGGAATCAGGACCCTCAAGCGTGCAGGAAAGATTGTGTCTGACCCCTCCCATCATGAACACAAACCGTTCCAAACACTCCCCTCCGGCAGGAGGCTACGGTCCAGTAGGAACCAATACCTCACACCACAGGAACAGTTTCTCCCCCCCCACACACACAAACACTGACCCCCAACTCCCCTAAATGTATGTGTTACATTAATCCACTGCTCTGGCACTACTGACTTGCAGATTGCCTCACTGTGTTGCACATTCCTGGCAGGCACTTCCATATCACTGCTACGTATGATTAATTATGTTCTATTTTTACTTCTGCACTGTTGTGAACCAACATTTCACAGCAAGTTCCTTGTATGTGTAAACCTACTCGGCAATAAAAGCTCATACTGATATGCTTTGTTAAAGCCCTAGACAAAAAACATCTGCTTTTAATAAGGTTAACAACTTGCTAACATTCTAAAGCATTTTGTTAGATGGATTACTGGAATTTGGAGTAAGGATATTTTACCATGCCAGTTTAACAGTTATTTTTTCATGCCAGTTTAACAGTTATTTTGCCATGACAGTTAAATATTTATTCTGCCATGCCAATTAAATAGATACCAGTTTAACAATTATTTTGCCATGACTGTTAAATATGTATTCTGCCATGCCAATTAAATAGATACCAGTTTAACAGTCATTTTGCCCTGCCAGTTATATAGTTATTTTATGTTAAGTGATTTTGCTACCCTATTTATTTATCTGAATAAACGTGGTTAGCGGACCTGTTCTCTCTCCACTCCGTACGCCTGCAGCTGTTGCTGGAGGAACTGAACATCTTGGCTGTGGCCTCCGGCACCCAGTGAGACTCGAGCATGTAGGGCCTGTATCTCCAGGTCTTTCTGAAGGACCATCTGAGAGAGCTTTCCCATCTCCTCTCTGGAGCCCACCAGCTGGTCCAGCTGTCTGGTGAGGTTCAGGTTCTTCTCATTCAGCTGGCTGATCTCAGTCTCCTTCTCCTGAATACCCTTTGATATAAAATAAAGACACACACCCAATCAAGTGATGCCGCGGCTCCTATAATACCACAAGGCGGATGCATCGTTCATTACAAACACAACAACATAATGTTATCAGCACCTTCACCAGTCGCTCGATCTCAACCTTAGACAGGTCGTGCTTCTCGTTGCCGTTTTCTCCGCTGTTCAGGGACGACTGTGTCTTTTCTTCCTGCTGGAGGATGACCACTTCCTGTTCCTGGGAGGAGTGGGTGTGGTCCTGGAGAACCTTCTGCTGCAGGCGTCCGATCTCCTGGTCCTTGGCGTGGATCAGCCTATCGTAGTTCTCCCGACTCTGTTCATGGCGCTGGTGGGCCTGGTCTAGTTCGTTCTGCTGGGTCTGCACGTGACCCCGGAGCTCCTCCTCGCTCCTCTTCAGGGCGTGCAGCTCCTCCTCCAGGGCCTCCCTGGAGCTCTTCATCTGGGTGATCTCAGTCTCCAGTTCTGAGGGTCACACTCAGACATTCATTTGGATCCAAGTGGCTTTGCGGCATTCACTATATTTATTATTATTAATTATTATTTATTCACCATATATTAAATTCACAATACATAATGACATATTTCTAATAGTCCCGAAAAGGCAGGATATGAACCTGTGATGATGTCCAGAGTACGTGGCTCAGAAAGACCAGGAGGCTGCGGTCGACTCTGCTGGTCCCGGAGGCGATCGATCTCCTCCTTCAATTACATGAACATATAGTCATTTAAAACAGAAACCCAGCAGGTCAACAGGACAGGCCACTGCCTTCAGGAGTCAGAAACCCTGTTTAACACACACCTTAACACCCATGTGACAGAAGGCTACACGTACCTTCAGGTGGCTGTTGTCCTCCTTCATGGTTCCCAGGTGTCTGTCCTTCTCCTCCAGGGCTCCTCTGAGGGCTTCGGCCTCCAGCTTGGCTTCACGGGCCACAGCCTCGATCTCTTGCTGGCTGGTTGCCATGGTAGCCCTGAGGCTCTCCAGGAACAGGTCTTTCTCCTGCACAATCAGACATCCCACTGTGACTTGTTGAGAGCCTCAGCATGACAACACTCACTGAGATTAAATCGCATGAACAACAACAAAAACAACAACAAGTGTTTACAAGTAGAGTCAGCTGGGGAGTGCAATTATCTGACGTAGTCGTCGTCACCAAGCCTTTGCTGCTTTGTAATGTGGTGAAGCCTCGTGAAATCCACTTCTAATGATCTGAATGGGACGTTCTCGACTGAAATGATATCTCTCTCTTAAAGGGTCAGAAGAACGGGGTCAGCCGACCTGCAGGAGATCGGTCAGTTGTTTCTGTCCGGCCACGGTGATGGACAGCATCTCGCTGGTGTCTCTGTGATCCAAGACCATCTGCTCAGCGTCTCTCCTCAGCTGAGAGATCTCCAGGTCTTTATCCTGGTTCAGTCTCACTGTCCTCTCATGCTCAGTCTAAAAGAATACCCACAAAAAATATATTAATATGAAAAATAGTTACAAGGAAAATGTGAGATTTGAGTTGAGATGAAGTGGTCCGGCTGGTCTAGTCAGCTTAAAGTTTACTTTGGCCATGTTTTGGCTCAACGGCCCCACATTTAAAACCAGTGTCCTGGATTCACCTATTTCTAGAATATCCAAAAACAACTTGTTGTGTTTTAAAAACAACAGCAGTATAACGCAGATGGATATGAACAGTAAACACCTGGAGGGCTGAGGCATCCAAGGTGCGGGCAGAGGTCAGCTCATCCACAGTCTGCTGGTACTGTCTGGTCTGTTCCTGGAGCCGCCTCTCTGACTGGCCAAGCTCCGCCTCAAGCTGACTCTTCTCCAGCTTCAGAGCCTCAATGCGGGTGTCTTTCTCCAGGGTCGTCCGGCTGAGAGCAGCCTGGCCCTCTCTGACCCGTCTATCGAGATCCTCCACTCTGCTCTGGTACTGATCCGACTCAGTCTTTAGCCTCTCGTATTGAATCTTCATCTCGTAGTCTTCTGACAGAACCTTCTCCTGGGAGGTTCTGGTCTCCGCTAGCTCTCTCCGGAGCTCCTCCATCTCCTCCCTGGACCCCACAGACCCTCTCTCTTTCTCCCCAGCCTCACAAAGCTCTGCACGGGCAGAGGAAAGCTGCTTCTCTTTCTCCTGGACGGTTCTATGGAGCTCCTGATTCTCCATGCGCGCCTCCTTGCCCATCTCGGTTACATGTCCGAGTTTCTCCTTCATCTGCTTGATGGTGGTCTCCAGCTGCTGCTTGGTCATATGGAGGTCATTTAAGGTGAAGGCACTTTGACTTAGTTTCTCCTGCTGGACACGCAGTTCCGCCTGCAACGCCACCTTCTGGTCGGAGGAAGTAAGGAGCTCTGACTGTAGCTTGGCCACTTCAGCTTCCGCCTCCTTCAGCTGAACAGTGAGCTGCTCCTTTACTGAGATGACATGCTGCATGGGAACACAGCAGTTACAACTGTTTTATAAGTGGTGTAACTGCATTACACAGTCTGCGCAGTACACAGTTTGCGCAGTACACAGTTTGCGCAGTACACAGTTTGCGCAGTACACAGTAATACTTAGTGCTACTTAGCACCCCCCCATAGTAATACTGTACTTGACGCACAAGAACCAATTCTCACCTGTGTAGCCTGCTGGTTCTGTTGGTCCAGTTCCTCCAATTCGGTGAGGAGAGTGTCTCGTTCCTCCCGGGTCTCCCTCAGCGCCTTCTCCCTCTTCTCCAGCTCAGCATTGAGCCGAGACACTTCCTCCTCGGAGTCCACTTGGTCAAGTCTGTTTGGCATCACTCTCTCCTCGGCACGGGCTAGTTTGTCCTGGAGAGTACGCTGGAGGCAAATAAAGGTTTAAAATTCTGCCTAGAATTATATTTATAAGCAAAATAAATAAGAATCATTTATCCAGTCACTAGAATACAGTGATTGCTATTTGAGTTTAACGAGATCTATTTTCAGTTACGTCACATATTGATAACACATTTTGCAAACCCACAATCTAATCATCCACAACGAACATCCAAACAACAGCTTAGACACGACACAGATAACACATGGTACCGTGAACACGGCTAACATGCGGTTCATGTCCGGTCATAATGAGTTGGCATCTTACTGTGGGTCAACCAGACCATGGAGACAACCGGAACGCATTAGCAACCGTATCCCACCTCACAAAGATCCTTAAAAAGACCTAGAAGGCATCTATATGTATGAAGTGGAGGGGGAGCACTTACGTTCTCCTGCAGAACCATCTCCTGCTCTCTCCTCAGGGTGCCAATGACGGTGTTGAGCTCTAGAATGTCGGCATGTTCCACCTCCGCTCTCGGTTCCGTCTGTTGCACGGAACCCAATCAACACAATTAATAAACGGCAAAAACAATATCCTAGAAAGTCAGCCGTACAGACTTCAGTATGTGTTAACACCCAGTAGTGACACATACCTCAATGAGAGCGTTCAGTCTTGTCATCTCCATTTCGGCCACTAGAAAAGACGAAAAACAAACAGTAAAAAATCAACAACCAGAGACGGTAACTGCGTGGGCCAAGACTGACAAACAACACCAACCCTCCTGCAGCCTGATATGATGTCTGACGGTGCTCACAGCGTTACAGGAGCTTCAGTAGAGGTGTACCTGCTAGGGCGCTCCTCAGGCCCTGGACCTCCTGCTCCAGCTGGGACTTGTTCTGGGCTTTACCCTGCTGCTCCTGGACACGTGTCTGTAGCTCCGTGACGGACGCCTGGA
Source organism: Dallia pectoralis (assembly GCA_029465975.1). Lineage (NCBI taxonomy): Eukaryota > Metazoa > Chordata > Actinopteri > Esociformes > Umbridae > Dallia > Dallia pectoralis. The sequence continues at coordinate 3,156,188 of CM055757.1, read as the reverse complement.
GCCGCGAGTAGTTCTGCAGCAGCTGGGCATTCTCTCCCTGCACCTCCTCCTTCTCCTGTCGCAGCACAGCCTGTATCCTCGTCTCCTGCTCCAGACTAGCTTGCAGCTCCGCCAGCTTCTGCTCCTGCTCCTGCTGTACCGCCTTCAGTCTCTCCTCCTGCTCCGCCGTTGCCTCCCGTAGAGATTGGATGGTGTTAAGGAGGTCTGAGACCTGAGGAGCGTCCTGTGGAGCCACACCTAAAAAGGACGATGTGAGCACAATATCATGACATTATATAGAGCTACAGAGAAGACTCCCTTAATTGGAAGGCGCCACAACAAACACAGCTCAGTAGGGCACTACGTAGTGTGCAGGGCGTTGTTCAGTCTCCTGTTCCTCACCTCGCGCCTGCATCTGCTCCTCCAGCTCCTCGATCCTCTCTTCGTACTCCGCCAGATCGTCACGGTGACGCCTCGCCACCTCGGACATGTTCTGTCTCTGGGCGTCCTGCAACGCCGCCAGCTCATGTTGGTGCTCGTCCACCTCGCGGCTCATCTCCTCGCGCAGCTCCTGGTCGACATGGCAACGGGACAGAGGGGTTGTGTGACTGTGTCACGGCCTCTGGTTCTCACCTGGTCGAGCAGGGCCACCAGTGTCAGTTAAACGTATTTGCCCGTTTCTCACCTTGATGATCCTCTGGAACTTCAGGACTTCATCCTGGTCTCCATTTGCTGCTCCTGGCGATTTAAACGCCTGAAAGCACAACGGGACCACCTTAATTCCATTTCCTCACTTCTGTATTAAATTCACAGTAACTTCACACAGTGAATGCTAGGGATACCATCTAGAAACAACTCCATGGGGAACGAACATAGACGCTTAATAGGCCTTAACTTATGTTGACTGTACCTGAGAGACCCGTTTCCAGTGGGAGACCTCAGCCTCCAACCTGGTGACTTCAGAGGACAGACGGTTAATCTCCTGCTGGGACCAGATGACGTCGCCGAAGTCCATCTCGTCGCTGCCATGGAAACCATGATGGAGGGCGGCCCCCGGGGGATGGGACAGGAACGAGGAAGATGTAGTGGTGGCAGAGGAAGTGGTGACAGGAAGTACGGCAGGGTTGGACGCAGTTGATTGGGCAGAATGCTGAAGCTTTTGGACCTCTTCGTGTAGACAACTTTGACGGGCCTTTAGGTGGCTGATCTCAACCTGGACAGGTAACGATAACATGACAGAAGAATATGACATGATGACATTAGAGGATATTAGGAGCATGACAAAAGATCATGAAATGGTACATTAAGCCAAAAGGAGCAAAAGATGGGTTACAGATCGGTAACGGCATTGAACTGATAACGGCATCCATCTTGATTTCATAATGACATGATATTATAATGATATTATAATGATATTATAATGATATTTATGTGTCCAACCATACATCTTTCTGTTGCATCAGGGTCCGGTATTCAACTGACTGTTGTTTTATCTGGATCTCTGAGGCCTCTAGTTTCTCCTCCATCTCAGCATGAATCCTCTTTAACCGCTCGTTCTGAATTGAAGTGAGAACATCACCAACTATCAGAACAATGAATAAAGAGCCAAGGGTTTCCCAGAAATCCATTAAAATGACAAGCGGAGCTTAAGTCTAGAGTATATAACTCTGGTACCTCAGCCTCCACTTGGTCTAGCTTAGACATGGACACCTGCAGCTCAGTGGACGCATCTGAAAGAAGAGACCGATAATTAGAGTAGTAACAGTAGGATACGTACCCCAAACACACTGATACTCCCCACGTATCCCAAACACACTGATACTCCCCACGTATCCCAAACACACTGATACTCCACACGTATCCCAAACACACTGATACTCCAGACATTCTCAAACACACTGATACTCCCCACGTATCCCAAACACACTGATACTCCCCACGTATCCCAAACACACTGATACTCCAGACATTCTCAAACACACTGATACTCCCCACGTATCCCAAACACACTGATACTCCCCACGTATCCCAAACACACAGATACTCCCCACGTATCCCAAACACACTGATACTCCCCACGTATCCCAAACACACTGATACTCCCCACGTATCCCAAACACACTGATACTCCCCACGTATCCCAAACACACAGATACTCCCCACGTATCCCAAACACACTGATACTCCCCACGTATCCCAAACACACTGATACTCCCCACGTATCCCAAACACACAGATACTCCCCACGTATCCCAAACACACAGATACTCCCCACGTATCCCAAACACACTGATACTCCCCACGTATCCCAAACACACTGATACTCCCCAGGTATCCCAAACACACTGATACTCCCCAGGTATCCCAAACACACTGATACTCCCCACGTATCCCAAACACACTGATACTCCCCACGTATCCCAAACACACTGATACTCCCCACGTATCCCAAACACACTGATACTCCCCACGTATCCCAAACACACTGATACTCCCCACGTATCCCAAACACACTGATACTCCCCAGGTATCCCAAACACACTGATACTCCCCACGTATCCCAAACACACTGATACTCCCCACGTATCCCAAACACACTGATACTCCCCACGTATCCCAAACACACTGATACTCCCCACGTATCCCAAACACACTGATACTCCCCACGTATCCCAAACACACTGATACTCCAGACATTCTCAAACACACTGATACTCCAGACATTCTCAAACACACTGATACTCCCCACGTATCCCAAACACACTGATACTCCCCACGTATCCCAAACACACTGATACTCCAGACATTCTCAAACACACTGTGATTGGCTTTTGGCCAACATGGAATTGGAGGATAGGTCAGAAATAAGGCTTACAGTATACTGTTGAAGGCCATAGGCTTATAAACAAGCAAATATCCAGATTTAGTGTAAAATAGATATATGCAAGCATTACAAAAGAATAATGACAGGATGGTGGTTCAGGTAGAAGTGATGTACTTTAGAACCAATGACAATACATTAAAGGTCAGAATAAGATATAATCATGTATCCCATGGCAGCATCAGAAGCTTCAGAAGCGTCAGAAACGTCAGAAACGTCAGAAACGTCAGAAGCGTGAACATTCATCACTTTGTGTGTGATAGTTATGGGATGTTCTTTTAATTTTAACTAAAGCAATTATTGGCATGTATGAAACATATGTCTTATGATTTCTAAATTAGGTTTCATACATTTAATTGTGGCCAAGTTCAAATATTGTATTCATACGCCAGTAGCAAGAAACAAATTATTAAACTAAATTAATAAAGGAGCTCATGCCGTGAAGTAAATTTTACAAAAACTCTCAAATAAGCGAAGCTCGTCTCCCTCTGCCTCCTCTCTTGCATTTTCTTCTGTAAATATGATGTCCGTAACGATGGACGGGCTTATGACATCTGTTTCTGTGCGTTTATATAAACAGACTGGTGCCATTCTGAGGGAATCCGATGCATCCTGGACGTAGTTCAAGTATTTTATCTATCCGGTAGCTCTGAGACACTTCCAGTATGGGACACCACATGCTACCCAAAGATCTGCTGAATATATTTCATATGATAAACGCTAGGCACACCCATACTTCATATAATAAGCTAAGCCTGCCAGTACTTCATATGATAAACGTAGAGCAAGGCCAGTACTTCATATGATAAACTCTAGGCACACCCATACTTCATATGATAAGCTAAGCCTGCCAGTACTTCATATGATACACGTAGAGCACGCCAGTACTTCATATGATAAACTCTAAGCACGCCAGTACTTCATATGATAAACTCTAAGCACGCCAGTACTTCATTATGATAAACTCTAAGCACGCCAGTACTTCATATGATAAACGTAGAGCATGCCAGTACTTCATATGATAAACGTAGAGCATGCCAGTACTTCATTATGATAAACTCTAAGAACGCCATTAATTCATATGATAAACGCTGATCCGTGGTAAAGATAACTATTATACCAATGTTCGACTTTGGCATTTATAGAACTGTCTCAAAGTCTCTCTTGTAAAAAATATATGTGGTTTACCATAGTGTTATGTTTTGTTACCAATGCCCTACACCACTGCAAGCTTTACACATTAGCTGGCTGGCTGTCATTAAACACTTGGCGTTTAACTCACTGGTACCAACTCATTTACAAGTCTCTGCTGGGCACCGCATTACCTAAGCTCTCTAGTCAACATAGCTCTACTCACCTGCTGTCTACGCTCAAGCAGGTACATTGCCTTAGTCACCCAAATGCTCGTTCTACCAAATCCACAGTCATAATAAGTGCACACAATTAATCTACCTGCTAGAAACACTTTAATCTTTTAACATTCTGTATATAGACACTCCTTTGTATTTTTATTTAGTTGTTATTGCCATATCAATGCTGCTCAACTGACCTACTTATACCTCATCCTGTATTATCTGTATATTGACTCTCCACTTGATACTTTTTTTTATTTTTATTTCCCGATGCTATTTGCACTCTTTTGTGTTCGGTGTATTCATGGTGTAACTGTTTGTTGTCCTGGTCAGGTCGCCGTTGCAAATGAGAATTTGTTCTCAATCGGCCTACCTGGTTAACTAAAGGCTAAATTCAAAAGTGTGCTGATGTTGTAAAAAGTAAGAGTAAGCTTATTTAAAAACTGAAACAGCCCTCTTTGGATTAGTGATGAGTCATCATTGTGCAATCAATTGTGCTTCGCATACAGTATCAGTGTCAGTTGGAACGTAGTGATCAAAGTTCTCTTTGTGATTCGTACTTGTCTGTAACAAGGCTATCAGTTCAATTGTGTTTACCTACAACAGCAACCAGTCACCTAAAAGCGATGAATCCCCCAAAGCACAGCTTTTGTTGACCGTCTTTCATTACATCATATTACGAATCAAGTGCTTATAATTGTGAAAACGGCATGGGAATAACATGATGTGATGCTTTGATTGAAGATTTTGTTACTAGATTACTATTTTTACAGATTCAGCTTTAAGTGGAACTGTATGGCACTCATATCGATGGATCTGGACTGCTTGTAGTGCAGTTAGAGTAATAATCACCACAAACTTCCCGTTACATATAATCTAGGGTTTAATTAAATGGTGATAATTGACTTGGGAAAGAAGTGTTCCTTCCAATGTATCTACTCACCTCGAACCTCCTCCACTCCTTCCAGCAGCATATCTTTAGTGAAGGTGGATATTTGTCCGGTAAAAGACGAGAGACTCCCCCCGACTTGGCCTAGAGACTGACCCAGGCCGGAGCCCAGCCCACCTAACCACGATGACATGTTCTGGACGTAGCCAACTAGCCAGGTACCTAACGTTAACTAAACAATAACACACATAACTAGCCAGGTAGCTAACGTTAACTAAACAATAACACACATAACTAGCCAGGTAGCTAACGTTAACTAAACAATAACACACATAACTAGCCAGGTAGCTAACGTTAACTAAACAATAACACACATAACTAGCCAGGTAGCTAACGTTAACTAAACAATAACACACATAACTAGCCAGGTAGCTAACGTTAACTAAACAATAACACACATAACTAGCCAGGTAGCTAACGTTAACTAAACAATAACACACATAACTAGCCAGGTAGCTAACGTTAACTAAACAATAACACACATAACTAGCCAGGTAGCTAACGTTAACTAAACAATAACACACATAACTAGCCAGGTAGCTAACGTTAACTAAACAATAACACACATAACTAGCCAGGTAGCTAACGTTAACTAAACAATAACACACATAACTAGCCAGGTAGCTAACGTTAACTAAACAATAACACACATAACTAGCCAGGTAGCTAACGTTAGCTAAACAATAACACACATAACTAGCCAGGTAGCTAACGTTAACTAAACAATAACACACATAACTAGCCAGGTACCTAACGTTAACTAAACAATAACACACATAACTAGCCAGGTAGCTAACGTTAACTAAACAATAACACACATAACTAGCCAGGTACCTAACGTTAGCTAAACAATAACACACATAACTAGCCAGGTAGCTAACGTTAGCTAAACAATAACACACATAAAGGCCGAACACCAGCTACATGAGACTATCAAATTTCCGATTGATGTTGACCCTAACCTGACGCCTTCTGTCAAAAAGTGTCCTAGTCGCCTTTGAGTTAAAGTAAAATTGGAAGAGTGAAGTTGAGTGGTAAGTTAGTTAGCCAAGTAGCTGGCTAGCAGATATGTGATGGTAAACGACAGATGGCTAGATAACTCAGATTAGTATTATTCTACTGAATTTATGATCCTAAAACAACTCGACACTGTGGATGACATCCGCCTGACATCGACGATTGTTAGACTGCTATATCGGTCTTCTTTAACCTGTTTATGTTCCCCCTTTCTGACAAAGCATTGGATGTGGCAGCTGAACTGCAGACATCCCAGCTTGGTGCTGAGCTGTCACAGTGTGTGACGTGGACAGCCGAGTCGCACTACGGATTTCTGGGACTGTGGAGCAACAGCAGAATACTGAAGCCGCATTTACGACCGCAATGGGTTCAACACAGTTACCAAATGTAAAGAAAATTGGAAATTTGCTCATGTATATGTTAAAAATACATTCCATTGGAAAATTACCAATGTATATATATTAAAAAATAAATTCCAGTGGAAACCTAACACTCGGAATTACTTTTGTGTGTGACTATTTTGTATGGCAAAGACATTTTATTTAAGTAGAAAGACACCCAACACTTGGAATCAAATGAAGATCACAGATGCACTTTTGAATGGAATTACGTCAAGCATTTTGCAAATGCGATGTGGGCCAGGATCTTTGGAGTATAAATCATGCTGGCGTGAATCTGTGACATAGATATGTTCTGGAATTTGATGCATCCGGCCAAGTTGCCTCTGGTATTGTAACAAAACCAACAAAAGTAGTCATGTTATAAGACTATGAAGACACATTTGATATAACAAACCTTCAGCTAGCAGTATCCTTTCAGGAAAGTATGCCTGCACTGAAATGTGTTTCTGACACTGAAAAAAATATACTTTGACCATTCTTAAACAACATTAGGGCAACCATGAATAACAGACATGTTTTTCATCTTCATAGTGATGTTTAATAAAATAATCATTTTTTTTAATGTACATAATTTTTTAAATACAATCTCTATGCAGGAAACAAACATCAGCTAGACTTGGATAAAACTGTGAAATCATACAGTTGAAGGGATAGGGGGAAACTCAATGAAACCCCTGTCATCACTGCACACTCACCGTCATGTAACTGACTGAGACACAGAGCGCTAGACTGGGATCTTCAAATAATAAAGTTGTAAAATACTAGGAACTTTGCAGCAATCCAAAGTCGGAATCCAGTTGGTTCTAGAAAAACTGTGTATTTTACTGTTTTTAAACGTTTCGAAAGTCTGTTTTCTTAAGTTTTGCACCCTTAACCAAGCATAAGAAATGTAGTAGAATGTAAGTCAGTGTCCCGTAGCGTAGCTTCGTGCCAGTTATGTGCAAATCGAAAGAACCAACCTGCTCTGTGAGAGCACACCATTCTTTATCAGCAGCTTGCTCCATCCCAACGCCAGCGACCCTGGTCCTGGATCTGTTTGTGTCGTCTCGCCAACACCCATGGTCATGTCACGTGAAACGACGTAAACAGTTCTGGGGCGAGGCTTTTGTTCAATCTTTAGGAGGACACATCTCAAATCGCCACCATAAACCAGATTCCCACTACATAACAGGTACTATATTAATCATCATGTGTTGACTTCTATCTCCCTCGAGGCTGGTTCTCGTGAACCGCATGCATCTCTGGTGAATAGGTGAGCAGAACAACCATGACCCATAAGTGCAGGAGTGCCTGGAACAACAGAACCAAACACAGCTCAGCTAATCCAACTACTACCGCGGGAGTTCATTACAGGTTTTACTGGAATTCAGTGCAAATGAATATGACCGTACGTTTGAGTTAGCATTAATATATAACCATTACACACATGAACAAGTCTCACCATATACAGTATGACAAACACACGAGCCACAGGGTAGCGACGCAGGAAGATCCCCAATCGGATGCTGGAAGGAGAACATGTCCAAGTTATCATCGTTGTGAGATACTATATGGGAAACCTTCTGTTTGTGCAGTCTGAATTCTCTTAAAAAAACAACCCTGTCTTCTCAGTTTCTGTTGTTCTAATTGGCATATTCATAACCGTGTGGTTGTGGATAGGATTGGAGGAAAGGATTCTGCATTTGGGGGGAAACCCACCCAGGAGAATGTCTCTATACTTTAAAACACATTGTTTTCATGGAAAACTAAGCACTAGACGTTATAGCTCACCTGAACCGGTCGATGGAGCTGGCTGCCTTGCGTACCTGACCGTATACACCTGGGCTGTCCTGGTCGTTGAACAGGATTGGTGTATTCCTCTGTCTCGTCCCTGCAAGTCAACATCAGATGTTTCAGACCTCACATCCACTGTTGAAATCGCGTTTCCTTTTTTCTGTTCTACATCCCTTCATTTTGACCAATTCTTTTGACACTGACATAAACTAGTTGTATTATGCTGTCTGGCTATTATTGGCACTGATACATAAAACAGTACTATGAACTGAAAGGAAGCATTTTCTTATGGCACTATTTTGTTTTCATTTTTGCAAATTCATGCTTGATCATGGTTTTAGTTGGTATTCAAATACAATTCAAACATTCTGTTTGATGACAATTTAGAAAAAGGTATTAAAAAATCCATGGGTGCCTGTGCACCTATAATACATACAGGAAGTGTTTTACATGCAGTGTACAATTAGAAACAACACCAGCCAGTGAACACAGGGGAATGGCCATATCAATGCTATTTGCTAATGTGAAAAGACATTTGCACAAGCCGACAAGTCAAACTCCACCAGTGAACAGACATTGGCTTGTTCACTTATATAGGCTGAGGAACTGGTTTCTGCCATCCATACACAATGCATGAGACACCTCAGACAGAAATGAAACACCCCTCTGCTCTCATTGTGGGAGAAAACCTTATGGAACTGGCTAGTTCAGTGTGCTCTACGGGGAATAGGGTGCTCTACGGGGAATAGGGTGCTCTACGAGGAATAGGGTGTTCTACGGGGAATAGGATGCTCTACGGGGAATAGGGTGCTCTACGGGGAATAGGGTGCTCTACGGGGAATAGGGTGCTCTACGGGGAATAGGGTGCTCTACCGGTGTCATATGTGTCAATCTAGACACAGCTGTCTCACCTGTGTTTTCTACACTACTCATATTGATGGCAGGCCCACCGGTTGGGGCTCCTCCCTGGACAGCCTTTAACTGGGCATCCATCCTCTCTAGCTGGAAGACTAGGGAGCTCTTCTCTGTGCCCAAGGCCTCCAGCATGGTCTGTTTCTGGATCAGAGTCTCGGTCAGCTGATGCAGCCTGCTCTCCAGCTCCACCTGGCTGCTGCTCAGCGCCTTATTGGTTAACTACCAAAAGGGGAGGTGGGAGGGCAGAACATTAACACAATAGAAAATGTTTTCTGTCCCAACCGTCAAGACAATAAACTGACTTTAAGGAACGATTGATTAGATGTGATTCTTTACCTGATTTCTAAGTTTCTGGATTTCGTCCTCACGATCCTTGATGCGACTCTGCAGTGTGGTTTTGGAACGGTGGTTCTCCTCTTCTACATACTGCAGCTCCTATAAGAGACAAAAAAAACACACACACACACTGAAACATTTCTCTACACGACAGATATATTTTTAGCAATTTCCAGGACAGATATATTTTTAGCAATTTCCAGGACAAATACATTTGACAATTTGCACCAATGAATAAAAGTTGGACAAAAACGCCTGCTTAAGGGCATTATGTGAGAATATTCTCCAACCTGCTTGTAGCGCTCCACCTCAGCCTCCACCTCCTGCTTTGCTCGGGTCAGGAGGGCATGCTGCTCCTGGGTCTCCATATGCTGCTCCCTCCAAGACTCTGCCTCCGCCTGGGCAGCGGCTTCCAAATCCTGATTGGTCGAAAGGCTTTATGTCACAATCACTAGCATAAGACACACCTTCCCAGAGGCCAAACATGTACTGCTGATCAGAGAGCTGTACAGTTTGTGGCCAGGTGGAACCCCGTTCTGCAGAGGCCAGGTGGAACCCCGTTCTGCAGAGGCCAGGTGGAACCCCGGTCTGCAGAGGCCAGGGGGGACCCCGGTCTGCAGAGGCCAGGGGGGACCCCGGTCTGCAGAGGCCAGGTGGGTGAACCATCTCTTCTCACCTGTATCTCAGACCGCAGTGTCTGCACTTGGCCCTGCAGTTTCTGGATGTCGTCCTTCTGCAGCTCCTTCTCGTGTCGTAGCTCCTCCATCTCCAGACCTCCTGTCCCTACTCCCTCCAGACCGTCCAGCCCCGACCCCTCCTTCAGACTGCTGATCAGCTTCTCTTTGGACTGGACACAAACACACACACAGCAAAAGTTGCAGCCCAAGTCTCCCAATTGTGAAAAGAAAAAGCCTACAGTGGCATAAGAACAACCTGACATTCTGTTTCATTATTATCTGACAGGGCAGAATGTGTGGTGTCCGACTGTGTGTTGTCCGACTGTGTGTTGTCCGACTGTGTGGTGTCCGACTGTGTGGTGTCCGACTGTGTGGTGTCCGACTGTGTGGTGTCCGACTGTGTGGTGTCCGACTGTGTGGTGTCCGACTGTGTGGTGTACAGCAGTCTGTTCACCCCTGGTTACAGCAGTCTGTTCACCCCTGGTTACAGCAGTCTGTTCACCCCTGGTTACAGCAGTCTGTTCACCCCTGCTTACAGCAGTCTGTTCACCCCTGCTTACAGCAGTCTGTTCACCCCTGCTTACAGCTGTCTGTTCACCCCTGGTTACAGCTGTCTGTTCACCCCTGGTTACAGCAGTCTGTTCACCCCTGGTTACAGCAGTCTGTTCACCCCTGGTTACAGCAGTCTGTTCACCCCTGGTTACAGCAGTCTGTTCACCCCTGGTAACAGCAGTCTGTTCACCCCTGGTTACAGCAGTCTGTTCACCCCTAGTTACAGCAGTCTGTTCACCCCTAGTTACAGCAGTCTGTTCACCCCTAGTTACAGCAGTCTGTTCACCCCTAGTTACAGCAGTCTGTTCACCCCTAGTTACAGCAGTCTGTTCACCCCTAGTTACAGCAGTCTGTTCACCCCTAGTTACAGCAGTCTGTCACCCCTAGTTACAGCAGTCTGTTCACCCCTTGTGTCTGCTCACCTGTAGTATGCGAGAGGCCTTTTGTTTATAGTCCTGTAACTCCTGCTTTGCCATATCAGCCGAACTGCGAATGCTCTTAATCTGCTGCTGGAGGTCTTCGGCCCGGTGCTTCTCCTCAAACGCCCGCCTCTCTGCCCCTGTCACAGCCTCGGCCAGCACCTGCCTCTCTCCCTCTATCTTGGACAACCGTGCTGCAAACTCACCCTAGGAGACCAGTGGTCCAAACATTTGACAGTCTATAATTTATGATAATTTGAAATAAATTATTGATGGGAATACAAATATTAGAGATGTGAGATCCGATAAAACCTGTTGGAAGAGATCTGGTAGCTGTGTGTGTGTGTACCTGCATCTGTCTATAGCTGTCCTGCTCCCTGCGCAGAGCCATGTCTGCCTCCCTCAGTCTCTCCTGGATGGTGGTTAAGGCCTGGGACTGCATACTGCTGCCCTCTGTGTGGTCCTGGAGGATCCTGGGAAAAAAAGACAGTCTGTCCTCATATTATCGTTTAACAACACCCAAGCAGCAGAATCGACCCATTTCCAATTTACATGTGGTCTGCGTCTTCATTCCACTACTTTTCCCATTTCCCCCCAAAATGTTCTGTAATATTATTACAGTACAGGATTTCAGGCCAGAATACAATTGATTTCAAAGCAACGTGTTAATGAAACATACCGGGACCTCTCAGTCTGGGCCTCCTCCAGAGCGGAGCTTCGGGACTTCAGCAACTGATCGGCCTCCTCCAGCCTGACCTTAAGCACAGCTAGTTGACCGTCCTTTGCACCCAGGGCCTCCACGAGGTCATCCACCTGCGACCTGAGCTCCCTAACTGTGCGGTCAGCACGGGACTGGTCTGAGTTCCACTTCTCTGAGGATAACCGGGCCTGATTCAGTTCTGCGGGCAGATGAGATGATCACCACACAGCCCCATCCATCGCTGAGATAACTACAGCACACGGACATAGCCTGGTTTCAGGTCTGTTAGTGCTGTCTTCAGTATCTACTGCCCAACAAATTGGCAAGGCAAATCCCTCTCACCCTCTTGTGTGTCTTTGACTCTCTGGATGATTGAGGCCAATTCCTGGTTGAGGGAGGTGACCTCGGACCTTAGCAGCTGGTTCTCAAGACGCAGACTGGAAATCACCCGGCTCTGCTGTTCCTCTGGGGGTGGTCCAGTGACCTGGGCTGGATGAGGGGCATCCTGTGTGGGCGGAGACTCTGACAGAGTCGGGGCCACAGCCAAACCGGAGTCAGAACCATCAGATGTATCTTGACATAGGTGGAGATAGAGACGGTAATATGAAGGAAGGAGCTTTGATATGATTCAATATGAGTGTGAAATAGAAGTGAAAATAGAAGCCAGTGAAAATAGAAGCTCCTGGCCACTGTCTGCTTGCAAGTGTTATTAAAATGCAACAGTTGGGTCACACCCCTTCAGAGATATGGTTAAATTAATGCAGAATCAACCTAAAACCTGACAACAGTCTCTGACCAAAACATTGTGTTTTTATTAAACTTATAGCCCCATGAGTTATCAATTAGCAAAACAACCTCTGCATGAAACTACATACAATTCAAAAAATGTAGAAAAAAAAACAAAAAAAAAACAATAGCAAAACGGTATGTGTGTGTGTCTGTACCTTGGCCATCTTTGGCAAAACCTTCCTCTGACACCCCAGCCTTGGCGCTGTGGGTGCTGGTGGACAGAGAACTATAGCTGGAAGAAGGGGACAGGTCCCGCAGAGAGGGGGGTGTAGAGGGGGTGGAGGCGACTGTCAGAGGGGCAGCAGCCGAAGGTGGAGGGGGCTGGGGAGATCCTGAACCCCTTTCGGGAGGCACTCCGATTGGATCTCTGGATCTGACCTCTCTCTTCTCGCTGGTCGGAGGATCAGAGCTGTTCAGAAAGTCAAACAGAAGGTCATCCTCGACATCCTGCTCGCACTGAGTCTTCTTACTGGGCCTTACAAAGCTGGAGGAGGTTTTCATAGAGCTGGAGGAGCCCAGAGGCAGGATGCTGGTTGGAGAGACACCGGCTGATATCAGGGTGTCTTTGGACTTCTTGATGTTGCCAGCTGCTGAACTGATGAAACCAGCCCCTGGTGCATTGTGGGAGGTGGGGTTTCCGTAGTGGTGTTGTCGAGCCTGTGATGTGTCGGTGCTGTGGCGAGTGGCCGAGCTGCTATAACTGGTGGTGGTGCTGCTGTAGTGAGACGTGTTGGTGGAGTCTACAGCATCGTAGTCTGAAAAGGACGAGGTGTGCCCTGGGGGTTTGGTCAGAGCACTGGCAGCTCCTGCATCTACTTTATTCAGGAAGTCTTCAGCTTTCCCTGCCAAGTCGACCAACCAAGACATCCTGCATCCTAGAAACCCCAAAATGAACCAAGACTTAATAAGCTTCTTGACATTAGTGAAAAAATGGCATTAGTAGGACACCCAAGTAGATGTCAGTAGAAATATTGTATCCGAAAATATAGATTTACGCTATGTTTTGGGCATATACTCCCCAGACCAGAAAGCAAGATTGTACTTTATGAAAGCTAAATCATAAGATACAGTTAATCACAAACCCTCAGTCAGAAACGTCTCTGGTGGTCAAACGCTCCCTTGAAAGTAGCCAATATAAAAAATGTCACCAAGCTATAAGCTTTACCTTATGACTTATCAGAACAGGTTTACATATAGCAACGTACTTAGCGCAGTCTGAGATTAGCAATACAGTCACCTCCCAGTTAACTTACCGTTCAAAAACAGCGACTTCCAAAACTACAAATATCCCAGAAGATTTTCTGAAAAGTTCGGCTTAAATACGTTAATAGTGCCCGATAATTTAAGTTCTGTAGTGTGACATTTACACATTATTTAGTCAGACTTGTATGCTAGCTCGGTAAACATCTACTAAGGATCGGGGTTATACGTGGACCAGGAACTAGCAAGGACCCCATAACAGAACGCCTATGTCGATGCCTGAGTAAAAAAACCAACAAGAAGCCCTTTGCAACGCGATTTTATTATTTCTTAAAAATACTTTAATAGGTGCCATATTAATCTTCATTTATCAGTCCAATAACACATTCCTAATACATCATACTCTGTTTAGTAAGATATCCAAGACAGAAACATTACACATTTCTGTAAACATTGACCTGAGCTTCAGTTACTGATGAGGAATGCTCCAACACCCAAAGTTTCCTAACTTCTCGCAACGAAAACGAGTAAAGATACTTGGTTACCACTAGCAGCAGCGTAAAAGACTTGACACACAGACAGGTGGTACGAAACAGTGCCTCTCTTTATTCTGTCGCACTTACTCCAATTTGCATTATTTACATGGCATGCCACATCAATATATGAACCGACTAAGGACACAATCAATAACACTTAGAATCTGCACTGGAAATAGAAGTTACGTGTAGCAAAAAAACTAGAGATTAAAAAGAAAAAACTATTTTCTCTGTGATTCATGTAAATAGATTTACTTTTTATTCTTTTGTTTGTATAGAATTCAAAAAGTGACATGTACTGTCGAGTAGACAGGCAGATTGTGGGCCAGCCCGCTGTGTGATGAGAGCGCCATCAGCTGGACAACATGGCAGGGAGGTGGCATGACCCTCTTAGGTCAGAAAAATAACTAAAACCATGTACAAAAAATATCCAATCTGCATTTATTGACAAGAAAATCAGATAGAGATCAATGGATTGTAAGCTCAAAGTACATGTACAACTGAAACCTTACAAGACAGTGTCCTTCTTCAAAGTAAAAGTCCAGGAGCACACTGCCCTTGTGAAGGACCATAACACCCAAAGGAGTGTACTTCAGATCCGCATGAGGGAGAACCGACGTTAGATGCGCTTATAAAAACTTCGAAATAACTATGAGAAAGTCAGAGTACGACTTTGCACATGACGCAGAAACAACGCAACATGTACAACTTTCTTCTGATGAAACCTTTGAAAAGAAAAAAATATTAATTTTTCCTCAGTTCTTTATTGACAGTCTCGAGCATACACACACACACACACACACACACACACACACAAGCACACACACACAATCAGACTAATCTCTCATGCATACACACATGCTCGTACATTCATACATCTCACACACATGCACACATCTGACTGAAGGGGCTAGGACATTTGATCTTAAGATCAAGACCCTGCCCTACTTCCTGTAGTTTTTATTTTAAATCAAGCCCCTCCTCTTCTTGTAGTCCTCCAGGTTAAGAGACCTGCGCGGAGCTCCATCCTTAACTGGCAAGGTATTTGCACTCACTGATAAAGACTTGGCTTCTGAAACGGAAAATATTCACAGTCAACAGGTGTAGATTTCTGACAGAGTTTGTGGTTAACTATACAAAAGTTTCTAACAGGAAGTAATGTTGGTCAATGTGCCCGTGCTTCCCAGCCAGCGGACCTGTCAAAGCTCATACTTAGACTGGCAAACTTTGGATGGTTTAGATCCACAACGGTACCCAAGCCATCAGCAGTACATATTTCGTATTGGTCATAATGTCATCTTAGCAAACCATTTGACTAGAAGGCATGGTTGCAAATGGTTTAGAGCTAGTGTTGTGAAGTTGTGTGCTGATTGGTTAGCAGAAAAAAACAAATGCACAATTGAAGTTCCTTGCCATAATTTTGCTACCAAGGCCAGGTTTGACTCGTTGGTCCGTCACACCCCGTACCTTAACATCCATAGTTAACGATGACAGTAAACATAGCAGATCTACTGCGTGTCGCTGCCACATAAACGTTAATTCATCTCACCTGCATTGGGAACCTGAAGGTCAATCTTGACGTCAAAGTCATGAACTTTAAAAAGGTCCTCGGAGAGGTCACTGGTGTTCTTAGTGGGGTCGATGACTTTCAGGGCAGACTGCCCAGCCCCTCGGCCCATCTCAAACTCCAAATCCATCTCTTTTCCCGAGCCTTCTCCATACTTCTCGTTGAGGTGTTGTAAAATAGCTGCGTGGACAGACGGGTCCCTGGCCTACGGGGACACCAACATACATATTAACACTACAGACGGTCATGTCATACAACCTCCAGATATGTTTTCACATTTCAAATCCCCAAATGGGACCCTTGTCCCACATAGCGCACATCTTCTACATTTGGGACACAGCCCACCAAAACATACAGAGAAGCATTTAAGTCAGACTGTTCTGTTGAGCGTGGAAGAGCGTGAAAACGCAAGAGAAAGATGGGTATCGTACATTAGAAACCAGAGAACGCAAGAGAGAGAGAGAGATGGGTATCGTACATTAGAAACCAGAGAACACAAGAGAGAGATGGGTATCGTACATTAGAACTAAAGAACACAAGAGAGAGATGGGTAACGTACATTAGAAACTAAAGAACACAAGAGAGAGATGGGTAACGTACATTAGAACTAAAGAAAACAAGAGAGAGATGGGTAACGTACATTAGAACTAAAGAACACAAGAGAGAGATGGGTAACGTACATTAGAACTAAAGAACACAAGAGAGAGATGGGTAACGTACATTAGAAACTAGAGAATGCAAGAGAGAGAGAGATGGGTATCGTACATTAGAAACTAGAGAACGCAAGAGAGAGAGATGAGTATCGTACATTAGAAACCAGAGAACACAAGTGAGAGATGGGTAACGTACATTAAAAACCAGAGAGCACAGGAGAGTGAGATGGGTAACGTACATTAGAAACCAGAGAACACGAGTGAGAGATGGGTAACGTACATTAGAAACCATCGTCGGTTTGCACTGTCGTCGGGTGAACGGGTCCATCTGCAACTTGGCATTCAGACCCTCAGCCTGACGGAGAAAAGTATAGCATAATAAGGACACATTTATCAAAGGACCAAAAAGCAATACTGACATAAAGGTGTTAATATTAAATAGTACAGCAATAATTATGTAAATCGGAATAAGGAAAAACTGAGTAAATACATATTGCGTGACATCAGATAAGGCGGACATCAGAAACTGACTCACCACTAGAGCTTTCTCAGACTCCACAATGTTCCAGCTACGATTCCTTTGGTTGATGTAGCTGAGGACAACATGGGGGGGACAGACAGACACGTTCATGTCAATAGGATATTAATATATTACTAGTTGAAACATATTGTTGTAAGACTGAAGCATGCATGTAAAAACAACACAAATCACTGCTCTGCTGTTGGTGAACTGTGCAGTTTACTAACAAATATGACATTATAATAATAGTATCTAAATGCAAACTTCTGTCAAAAACAGCACTAGAAAACGTTAGTAAACAAATTACTCCCTTCTGTAAAATGTTCTATAGTCAAAAATACAAAATACTAGCCCATAGTATTCTCAATTTATTAACTTGGCTCTGACGTTCTGCTTGACCACAAATCGGTTGTTGTGGCAAAATGTAAAACCTTCTGCACTTCATGCCAAGAGTTTAGCGACATGATTCATACTATTTAGGCACGCTGTTTTACTAAAGTATTTCCGTCCAGGCAGTGTGTATCTTGAGTGTAACGTCTTTAAAAACTGTTTAAAACCATCTCAACCACTTGAATTGGCACCATGTCTCTGGCAACGTAATTGGTGACAGCGTTTATTAGATCTTGCCGTCTGTCGATTTTTCTGTCGTACGATACTTTCTTGGTAAATGAATCGGCCAAAGTTAGTTGTGTGTTTTTTTATTTGACCCTGTCAGCTGCAGGCGCGTGGTGTTCGGCATATATATTATATTATATATATATCACAGCATATATATATATATATATATATATATATATATATATATATATCACTGGCGAAGCTTTTCATAATCCTCATATTCAGTGCAGTGGGTAGTTCGAAGATGATCAAAAAGATCGGACTCATAATCGAAACCAAAAACCTCCTCCATGCTAGTGATGACGACCCACGTATAGGAATTTAATCTACCGTGGATTGTTTGCTGGTGTTTAAATATCTTCTGTCACAGTTTCTTTGCTCATTTTAACTTCTGTCAGCACCGCACGCTCTGAATGCGCGTGTCACATGTGCACCTTATGCGCGCAGTCAATTCGCGAACAATAATTGATGCAGCGTTTTGATTGGTTTCTGAAAATGAGTGCCATACTCGATAATATGATTTTGCATATCGTTTAAACAACAATGACGATATTATCGCAAACAATATATATCGCACACCCCTACCACTGAGCTACACCAACTCCTACATGCACTCTACCACTGAGCTACACCAACTCCTACATGCACTCTACCACTGAGCTACACCAACTCCTACATGCACACTACCACTGATCTACACCAACTCCTACATGCACTCTACCACTGAGCTACACCAACTCCTACATGCACTCTACCACTGAGCTACACCAACTCCTACATGCACTCTACCACTGAGCTACACCAACTCCTACATGCACACTACCACTGATCTACTCCAACTCCTACATGCACTTTACCACTGAGCTACACCAACTCCTACATGCACTCTACCACTGAGCTACACCAACTCCTACATGCACACTACCACTGATCTACTCCAACTAATGCCAATAAGCCCCTTTAAAATGACACTAAATGGACATTTTAATTGACATACAAGATCACCTGTAAACTGCGGAGCATAACACAGAACTCCCATTATCAGCTGGGCACATCTGGAAACAACAGTATTCATCTAGAACCGGGGTTTCACACAGTCTAGCGTAGGAGCCACTGACATATAGCCACGGGACCATCAGGGACACCCTTCTGTGTTCTATATCCATCTAGATCCGGGGTTTCACACACTCTAGCGTAGGAGCCACTGACATGCAGCCACGGGACCATCAGGGGAACCCTTCTGTGTTCTACACTAAAAACAGGGAAGCTTGTGGGCAGATGGTCATGTCACCTGATGGCAGATATGTTTTTGGTCACCTGATGGCAGATATGTTTTTGGTCCTCTGCCTGTCTAGATGTTCTGCCCTCTCCTCCAGTTCATTTAGCTGGTCCTGGATCTCTTTGGCACGATCACCTTCACCACTCTCCTCTGCCATTGCCTGCAGGTCAACATAGAAATATGGTGAAGATTAACAGACAATGTACACACACACACACACACACAAATTTCAAGATTTATCAAATAAATTAGCTACCTTGTCTTTGAGTAGTGAGGTTTTCTTCATGGCATAGTTAGAGGGAGCTTTCCGGAATCTGTCTTTCTCTTTGACAATCTGCCAACACAAGAAATACACACCCATGACGACTGGATCCAAACACAAGGTGTTTACATGAATGTCACACAACAGAAACAGTATCTTTACTGGTGCCAAAAATGTCACAAATGGTTCCCTAAATGCCACGGTTGAAAGCAGTGCACTACACAGGGTGCCATTGGGGAGGACTGGATACTTACATCCTCTATGTCTTTGTCATTGAACTTGTAGTTGCACGCCTCTTTAATTGCCTGCTCCTTCTTGTTGATCTCATCCAGAGTGGGAACCTGCATACTGGCTATGATCATCTGAAGATACATGGGAGGGAAATTCAAATCTGGCTTTGCTCATTGGAGAAGATATGACCATATTGGCAACAACCATCTTCAGCCAACCAATCAGAAGGCTCTTCAACTCACCGCCTCTTTCCACTTCATGAATTCATTTTCTGTGAACTCCTGATTGGACACAAACTCCAGTCTGAATACTCTGGTGTCACCACCATGCCTAAAGAACAAAACTAAACAGTCAGAAAACATCCGGCACAGGAGAGGGGAAAAGAAAAAGGTGAGACAGCAGGCACAGGGGAAGGTGAGACAGCAGGCACAGGGAAAGGTGGGACAGCAGGCACAGGGAAAGGTGCGACAGCAGGCACAGGGGAAGGTGAGACAGCAGGCACAGGGGAAGGTGCGACAGCAGGCACAGGGGAAGGTGCGACAGCAGGCACAGGGGAAGGTGCGACAGCAGGCACAGGGGAAGGTGCGACAGCAGGCACAGGGGAAGGTGCGACAGCAGGCACAGGGGAAGGTGCGACAGCAGGCACAGGGGAAGGTGCGACAGCAGGCACAGGGGAAGGTGCGACAGCAGGCACAGGGGAAGGTGCGACAGCAGGCACAGGGGAAGGTGCGACAGCAGGCACAGGGGAAGGTGCGACAGCAGGCACAGGGGAAGGTGCGACAGCAGGCACAGGGGAAGGTGAGACATATAGGTCTTACCGTAACTGTAGTCCTTTATTTGTTCTGGTCGTTCCTAACTGGTACACTTTAGCGGTCTCCACCACGTCAACAATCTCTGCCACCTACCACAAGACATAAACATTGCAAAACATAATGGAAAATCTTTGCAAAACATAGAAATTGGTGTCAAGACACTTTGCCATGAAACCACTGCCTGGCGGGCCCAGTTACCTAATTTTTACATCAGCCAAAATCAGAGCCAGACCATATGTCCCAAAACCAGTGAATCTTACCCTGTAAACAGGCTTGCTACTGCTGTTTCCGATGCCAATTCGGACAAAGCATCCGCTCACAGTCTTCTGGAAAAAAGGCATGTGGCACCAGCGCTCCAGCTTGTGTCGGGACAGTCGGATCCGGTTCAGTTCGTCCGGTAGCGATACGGGCTGTGACTTTGGGGGTGTCTCCTCCTTCCTGGACGGAAAGACAAGCAACAATAAAACAACGGTCACAGATTTATCCCCAAGACAGGTGGGCTGTAATCTGTACATACAACTAGATGTTGCTCTTTTACGCAATTTGAAACTAGAACCGGGACATTTTTTCTTTGGCAGGTGTTACTCACTCTTCGTATTCGGAGTCCGATGAAGAGTGTGAACTGCGATCACTCTTTACTGACGATTTGTCGTCATCTTCCTCCTCTTCCTCCTCATCGTCCGAGTAAACCTCACTGGTCTTCAGGGGCTGCCGTTTTGCCAGGAGCTCCGCTGTCCGAAACCAAATGTAAACATCTCAGTTACTGTTCTGTGCTGGTTTTATAACGTTTTATCAGGTCAGATAGCACTAGCCGGGGTCATGTTCATTAAAAAGCATTGTGACAATTGGTTTAGGAACCAAAACAAACATTTTCTATTGGGCAAATCCGGGCTAGTTTGTACCAAACTAATCATGACAACATTGAGGAAGAAAATCAATTGACTACATAAATAATTTGACAGTTCTGTAGATGTACGGACAAAAAGTCTGGCATCAAACCTGTTCTGTTTTTCTTCTTCTCCCTCTCGGCCTTGAGTTCCTCCATAGCCTGAGACTTCTTGTCAAGCTTCTCGTCTCGTTTAGATCTCCTCTCCTTGTTGTGAGACATAACCTAAAGAACACAAAGGCAACAGTTCTGCTTAGTCTAATATAATAACACAACCCGATTCTTCTCATTTCACTATTGTCGTTTCCACTGTTTTGGGATGAAATAAGCCACCCACCACCTGCTGGTCTTGATGGGTCCGGTCTTCTTGATGACCGCCTGGGGTTTTCTCTTTTTTCTTCTGATCTTCCTCATGCTGTTTCTTTTTCTTCTCCTCTTTTTCCTTTTTCTTTGCCATCTTTAGTTTCTTCTTTATTTCAAATCTGACAGTTAGGGGTCAGACAGGGGTCATAGTGTCAGGCAGTTGCTGGTCTGTTAGAGACCTAAATGGTAGGAAGACAACATGGCCCTGTGTAGAAAGCCTGATGGGATGTTAAAGTAAAGCCCAGACTGCATGGACCCCAAAGACCCTATATAGTAGTAGATATTAACCCTGTGTGTCCATTGATCCTATATAGTAGTAGATATTAACCCTGTATAGTAGTAGATATTAACCCTGTGTGTCCATTGATCCTATATAGTAGTAGATATTAACCCTGTGTGTCCATTGATCCTAATGATCCTATACAGTAGTAGATATTAACCCTGTGTGTCCATGGACCCCATATAGTAGTAGATAGTAACCCTGTGTGTCCATGGACCCCAATGACCCTATATAGTAGTAGATATTAACCCTGTGTGTCCATTGATCCTATATAGTAGTAGACCCTATATAGTAGATATTAGATATCCTATATAGTAGTAGATATTAACCCTGTGTGTCCATGGACCCCAAAGACCCTATATAGTAGTAGATATTAACCCTGTGTGTCCATGGACCCCAATGACCCTATATAGTAGTAGATATAGTGTGTCCATGGACCCCAATGACCCTATATAGTAGTAGGTATAGTGTGTCCATGGACCCCAATGACCCTATATAGTAGTAGATATTAACCCTGTGTGTCCATGGACCCCAATGACCCTATATAGTAGTAGATATTAACCCTGTGTGTCCATTGACCCTATATAGCAGTAAATATTAACCCTGTGTGTCCATGGACCCCAAAGACCCTATATAATAGTAGATATTAACCCTGTGTGTCCATGGTCCCCAATGACCGTATATAGTAGTAGATATAGTGTGTCCATGGACCCCCCCCCCTATATATAGTATGACCCTATATAGTGTGTCCATGGTAGACCCTATATAGTAGTAGATAGTGTGTCCATCCAGTGTGTCCATGGACCCCAATGACCCTATATAGTAGTAGATATTAACCCTGTGTGTCCAATGACCCTATATAGTAGTAGATATAGTGTGTCCATGGACCCCAATGACCCTATATAGTAGTAGATATAGTGTGTCCATGGACCCCAAAGACCATATATAGTAGTAGATATAGTGTGTCCATGGACCCCAATGACCATATATAGTAGTAGATATAGTGTGTCCATGGACCCCAATGACCCTATATAGTAGTAGATATTAATGTCCATGGACAATGACCTAGTGTGTCCATGGACCCCAATGACCCTATATAGTAGTAAGTGTGTCCATGGACCCCAAGACCCTATATAGTAGTAGATACCATATATAGTAGTAGATATAGTGTGTCCATGGACCCCCTAGTAGTAGTGTGTGTCCATGGACCCCAATGACCGTATATAGTAGTAGATATAGTGTGTCCATGGACCCCAATGACCCTATATAGTAGTAGGTATAGTGTGTCCATGGACCCCAATGACCCTATATAGTAGTAGATAGTGTGTCCATGGTCCCCAATGAACATATATAGTAGTAGATATTAACCCTGTGTGTCCATGGACCCCAATGACCCTATATAGTAGTAGATATAGTGTGTCCATGGACCCCAATGACCCTATATAGTAGTAGGTATTAACCCTGTGTGTCCATGGACCCCAATGACCCTATATAGTAGTAGATATAGTGTGTCCATGGACCCCAATGACCCTATATAGTAGTAGATATTAACCCTGTGTGTCCATGGACCCCAATGACCCTATATAGTAGTAGATATTAACCCCTATATAGTAGTGTCCATGGTGACCCCAATGACCGTATGTCCATAGTAGTAGGTATTAAGTGTGTCCATGGACCCCAATGTCCTATATAGTAGTAGGTATTAACCCTGTGTCCATGGACCCCAATGACCCTATATAGTAGTAGATATTAACCCTGTGTGTCCATAATGACCCTATATAGTATGACCCTGTGTGTCCATGGACCCCAATGATATAGTAGTAGGTATTACCCTGTGTGTGTCCATGGACCCCAATGACCCTATATAGTAGTAGTATTAACCCTGTGTGTCCATAGGACCCCAATGACCCTATATAGTAGTAGATATTAACCCTGTGTGTCCATTGACCCATATAATGACCCATATATAGTAGTAAGGTATTGTGTCCATGGTATTAACCTGTGTGTCCATTGACCCTATATAGTAGTAGGTATTAACCCTGTGTGTCCATTGATCCTAATGATATAGTAGTAGGTATTAAGTGTGTCCATGGACCCCTATATAGTAGTAGGTATTAAATGATCCTATATAGTAGTAGGTATTAACCCTGTGTGTCCATGGATCCCTATATAAGTGATATGTGTGTCCATAGGTATTAACCCTGTGTGTCCCCAATATAGTAGTAGATATTAACCCTGTGTGTCCATGGACCCCAATGACCCTATATAGTAGTAGGTATTAACCCTGTGTGTCCATGGACCCCAATGACCCTATATAGTAGTAGGTATTAACCCTGTGTGCCCATGGACCCCAATGATCCTATATAGTAGTAGGTATTAACCCTGTGTGTCCATGGACCCCAATGATCCTATATAGTAGTAGGTATTAACCCTGTGTGTCCATTGACCCCAATGATCCTATATAGTAGTATGTATTGACCCTATATAGTAGTAGGTATTAACCCTGTGTGTCCATGGACCCCAATGACCCTATATAGTAGTAGGTATATTCCAACCCTGTGTGTCCATGGACCCCAATGATCCTATATAGTAGTAGGTATTACCCTGTGTCCATGTAGTGTAACCATTGACCATAGTAGTAGGTATTAACCCTGTGTGTCCATTGATATATAGTAGTAGGTATTAACCCTGTGTGTCCATTGATCCTAATGATCCTATATAGTAGTAGGTATTAACCCTGTGTGTCCATTGATCCTAATGATCCCTATAGTAGTACCCTGTGTGTCATTGATCCATATAGTAGTAGGTATTAACCCTGTGTGTCCATTGATCCTATATAGTAGTAGGTATTAACCCTGTGTGTATTAACCCTGTGTGTCCATGGATCCTAATGAACCCAGAGTCCATGTGATCCAAAGTCCCAATGACCCTTATTGAATGGGAAAGTAGTACCTCCTTTTGAGAACCTCCCTCTTCTCTATCCTGTTGAACAACTCCTGCTCCTCTCCTTCTCAGTCATCTGTGTCCGCCTCATCCGCCATCAGGTCCTCCGCGTAACCGTCCAACTTGAGGACTCCGAGTCCGAGCTGGAGGCGGAGCTGTTGCTGTCAGAGTCAGATACCTCACCTGTGGCGAGGGGGCATTACAGAGTCAGAAAAGGAAGAGATAGCCAATTATTGAGGCTGACTGAGGCAACAGAAAATACTTTCAGAAGCTCTGCAGCTCTAGACTTACTACAATTAGAGACAATTAAGAGCAGACCTCAGTTGATGTTGTCTTTGCATTTCACTTTGAGATGACTTAAAAGACACTGCACATAACAAACCATGAATTAGACTGGCCGAGCTATAATCTAAATAACGAGTTGAACATTACCTGCCAGAAAAGTTTAAACAATTGGGCAAGCTCTCATGGGAACTAAGCACATTTTCCATCTTTCAGATACATTTGAGTGAGAATTCTACCGATACAGTTCAGCCTGGATAGACACGTTGGACATAACAAAGACCTCTGTCCCAAGTCCCTATAGGAGCATCGTCACACATGCGTTTTAAGGTGGAAACAAGGAGAGAGGATGCCTGAATGAGTGCGGACCACCACACAAATTAATCAGTAACTGTGACAGGCACCACTGACGGGCTTGCGTCATGATGTGGACGTGCCAAATGCCGCCCGGATTTAAATGGGCATAAGGACCAGCCGGAGGGGCATTCCAGGAGGGATGTGCCGACGGTGAGCCGGTGTAGAATGGGAACGCCGCCGTTAGTCGGAAAACAACTCACCCTCCTCAGGGGCAGAGCTTTCAGCAGAACTGCCTCCATCAGAGCTGCCGGACGACGCCGCTTTACGTGCCTTCTTCTTGGCCGCCTCTTTCTTCTTCTCTATCGTCGACGGTTTCCCTGGCTTGGATTTCTTTTTGACTTTAGGTCCACCAGCCGTCCACTGTGTGAAAAACGACCCCGGAATACCAGATATCAGAAATTGCGTTAACGTTTATGGCGACCACTCGCTCGTGCCACCACTGTAGGAGCTGGTTTCAGTCACATTTATCCTAGAATAGCACTTCTAGTAATGATGACATGTTAGGCATACTAACACAGAGGACACCAAAGGTCAAAACGTGTGGAGAGAGAATGTTAAGTCCCTAGAACTCACCTCATCATCAC